>BMAW01049388.1:2736-52340 GCA_019974015.1 Nephila pilipes
ATATATATATATATATATATATATATATATATATATATATATATATAGGCGCATGCAACGAGTTGACGCATGAACTCAAAATATGAGACATGAAATGATAAACTTTGCTTATTTACAACATAATAGAAATAGTCTTCAATTAGTGTTTCAAATTACGAGTACCGGCAGTTATGCTAACTAGGATGCTTAAATAACCCAGAAATGCTGTAGTTAGAGGCAAGAAATGCTCTTGACCGGTTATTCATGATCTAAAGCATTAGAGAGAGAAAGTCACTTGCAACTGTGTTTTTAGTCGTGACGAGAAATTTTACGAATGATTATAAAGTGGACATGCATCTGGTTGTACGATGCTGCCAACGGGAACAGAAAATAATTGTGCCAAACCACAAAATGTTTAGTGGTTTATTTGGCACCTAAGTTAAAATGGTACATTCATTGCCAACTGAGAGAAAGGAATGGAATAGAAACTGTAAAGACATCCAAACGTGATAGACACTACCATGAATGAAACTCCCCACACAAGTATAAGAACTATTGCATATAATGTACATGTTAGTAAACGCATCATTTGGAAAGTCTTAAATGAAGAACGTTTATATTCGTTCCATATTAAAAGTCCAAGCTTTGCAAGCAAGTGATTACCCTTTGTGCACCGAATATTGCCAATGATTCTTCTAGCAGTGTGTGTCGCAGATAGATTTTCCAGGTTATGTTATATTGAAAGACGAAGAGAATTTTATAAAAGAAGGCGTTTCAAATTGCATAATACTAATTGATGAGCAACAGAAACTCTATACATTACGCTTCCACTTTCATTCCTAAAAGGCTTCTTTGTGAATGTTTAGGCGAGTATTGCTAATGATTTGCTCATCCTAAAAGGCTTCTTTGTGAATGTTTAGGCGAGTATTGCTAATGATTTGCTCATAAGTCCAAACCTCCAACTAATGTGACTCAATAACTCCCGTTATCATATTTTTCTGGGAAATGATTTACTAGAATTGCTGCAAGATAATCTGCCTGTCATTCGTAATCAAATGTGTCGACTCACTTCAAAGTGTTTGTTCGCACTTACCATTATATCCATTATTGGAGAAACAAATTGGTCGTGTAGGACCAATGTGAAAGCCGCACTGATCGTCATATTTATTTAGGATCGATTCTTTCTTACAGGGGCTTCTGAAGATAATCATGTACAAGACTCCAATTGTCTCAGTTGAGGACTTCGTTGTTCGACAATCATTTTCAGCTACAAGCTTGCGTGAAATGCATAGTGTTATTTGAACTGTTAACCCATCACTCCTTTGACATCATCAAGCCTGCAATATTGCTGGTGGTCGCAATTTTGAGCATTTAAGGTAAACATTGCTATAAAAAAATTGTTCACGATGATGTTATAAATAAACGATGTATTCTTTTCATATCTGACTTATTTAAATTGACCAGATCTACGGGAAGAGCACTGCTCCTCGTATCTACTGTGAATCGAATATCTCTAAAATATCCTAAATGTAATTCAGTATAATCTCGCTACACAACGGTATCCTCTATAACGATAATTCTCTCTATTACGATGTTTTTCAAAGTCCTGGCTTAATTTCCTTCAGATTCATGTAAAGTAGTTATCTGTATTGCGATATTCTTTACAACGATAATTCATCTCTACAACGATGATAATATTTTCCCCTCCATCACAATAATTCTCTCTACTACAATATTTTTGTTTTGGAAATCCAATTGATGTCTACGAATCAAACGCTACTCAGAGAAAATCTGGATAAAATATGATTGGACCGCTGATATGGTACTCAAGTTACACACTCTGCCGAAACATTTCATCGAAGTGTTGCATTGCTCTTGCTGATGTAACTAGTATTCGATGATATGATGAAAAAATAAAAAGACGGACACGGATTTCTGCAGGCCTACACTTCGAGACAATAATATGACGTGCTATATTAACGAGAAAGTACATTTCTTGTAAGGGGAAATAGAGTTTACATTTCCTGGAAAACATATAACTATGAACCTTACTTCTTTCCCCCTCTCTTTGAAAAATGGTCAAAGTTTCTTTTCATCGGAAGTGATAGATTAAGCCACGAAGTGTCTGGAAGAAAACTTTGCGATACGTTCTTTTGTCTACACTTGAGTATCATAAAAATTTCAACCTCCGATAAATTGTGTCAATTTCGGTGAATCGAATTAGGAATTGCTCTCGTACTATGTTATGCTGGAAGATTTTCATTAATTTACTTATGAGCTGTGCGTGTGTGCATTTATTTTGAACTTATCGGGGAAAATCAATACAAATGGCTCCAAGGAAACAAATATCCATTGAAGTAAAATCCAACGTCATAAGAGATATTGATAGAGGTATGAAGCAAGCTGAGGTTTGCATAAATACGGATTTTCACAATGAACTGTTACAACATTTTTTAAAGAAACGGAAAGAAATTGAAAACATTTTCAACTCCAATGATATCTATCAACAAAGAAAAAGATTGAATGCAGTTTTAAATGACGAAATAGCAGCAGCCACAATGAAATGATTTAGACAAAAAAAATTGAATTTGTTTTGGTGCACTCCAAATAAATAAAGATTAATTAACAGGTATGTTTTTCATTTATTTATACTATCTAATACATTTTACAGAAACATTTTTGGGGTTTTATTTTTTTATATATATTAAAAATTTAATAATGAAATATGCGATAAACATTTATAGACTATGGCGTCACCCCAGTCCTGGGCAAGGGTACTTTTTAGAGCTTGGGAGTACCCTTCCGATGTTGTAAAAATTACTCAATACTGTAAATATGTTAATCTCACTCCATATAATATATATTATTATTTGTGTGAACTCGAGGGGGTGCTGAATGAAAGCAGGCACCCCTTGTGATGTCAATGAATATGAAGAACATAACTTTTTTCGTTCCAGTATTGATTCCTTCTATAACGATAATTCTTTTTAGAACGATGTATTATATTGACTCCCAAAATATCGTTATGAGGAATTTCACTGTAAACTCTGACATCAGTTTCAAGTTCGTCGAAGGAAAAAGATCCTTGATCACATCATAAATTCTCAATTTGAAGCCATGAGCACCTGAGGATATGTTTAAGAAAGTTCAAACTAATTATGAACTTGATTGGGAAAAAATAATTTCATTCTTTTTATTTTCTGTGATTACGAAAATTGAATGCATTAATATTAGAAGCAAACATCAACGCAGCTGGATTTTAAGGCTCTAAAGTTCTTGATGAACTCAGTTGATCCTTAAAAGAAACCTAAATATGTTTGCGTGCGTTTTGGAAAAATGGCGGAAGAAACTCTAGTTCCATCTGCACAATATGTATTTCGGTGCCAGTATTTTAAAACGTAAATGGAAGTATGAGTGAAAAAAAATCGATTTCTGTCTCAACATGATAAGCATTTGCTTTACATACGCTATTGTATGCTCGTATTCAAGGAAATAGTACGAGTTCCCTAGTTATATATTTAGAGAAACGAAATTCACAAGAAATGTCCTACATATTATATGGTAGTTCATTTTCTAAATGCAAGAAAGGGGTACGCAATTAAAAAGAAGTTCTTTGCGAGTAAATCCAAATTTATTCTGTGCATCTCTAGAAAATATACCAATTTCCTTTTTAACAAAAATAGTAAACACGCACATAAAACTAAATAAGAGCACAAACTCAAAGTTCGCAGGAATAACTGAACACACCAATTCAAATCACAAAATCCCAATAAAACATATAGTCTACAAACATTACATGCAATCCTTTCTAAGGTTAAATACACAGTCAAAGTATATACTACAGGCTTCAAATTGCAAGTAGAAATTCAAAAATTTATCTGGCCCACCTAGTTTTGCCTGCCAAATTTGGTGACTAAGAGTATTTGGTGATAAAATTTGTTGCCAAGTTTGTGACTAAGGTCACCCATATATTGGGCGTTAGTTCCTTCTGTATTCTCATCTTGTCTGTATAAAGGTTTTACCATTCATAACGTCCTTGTGTAGAGAAAACACATTTCAAACTTTCGTAACACTATTAAAGAGCTTCATTGCATTACTTTTCAGTTTTGGTATTTAAAGTAATTAGAAAGAGTAATGTACATTACTCTGCATCCCATTTTTGTTATGTTCATCATGATTCAGTGATTATATGTTCCTTTTGTTTACAGAATTTTGCAGTTAGAGAAAAAAATTAATTTAAAACATATTTCACTTCATTTATAAAAAAGGCTTACGCTCGAGTAATTGTATTCACAAACATTAATACGTATTCAGTAGTATCTTTGGATTAATAGCGAACCACTTGAGAAACGCTTACTATTTCTTTAAAGTAAATGTGACTTTATAGTGCTTCAGATTTTGCATTTTTCGATTTTGCCGTTTGTTGGTTCCATGGATATGTTATTTATGAGAATTTTATACGTAGAACTCTAGAAAATTGAATTTTAAACATTTAAGCAAGTGTGTGCTAAGCCACGAAGAAAAAAAATATTTGTGTGTTTTTCTTAATGTGTATTTTTAGGGCTTTGGTGCAATTTCCTCAAAATCCATTTTATACGCTGAGCTGAAGTTTTCCACTTTCTAAAATGATGCTATTTTTTTTTACTAAATGTAAACGTATCTGAAATATATATAGAAATTTATATCAATAATATATATAGAAAGTTGTGTTTATGTAAGTACTTAGAAAACTTTCAAAGTTATAAATGTGCAATGGAATTTAAGCAAGATGGACTTAAATTTAAATAAATAGCCTACAAATGCATATACATGTGTAAGACATATAAAAATGAATTGAATAAAAAGTTTTGAAAACTTCTGAATGCAGAAAGTCTAAAAATACCACTGACTTTTAACGGGAATGATCGAGAAACTATTTCGGCTAGGTAACGATGAAAATGATATCCCGGTTGCGTATTTCCAAATCCGAAGCCATTCAGAACGCTTGGCGAGAAACAATACAGCCAAACGGTTTGGTGAGAAAAGCTTCGATACGCATGCTTGCGTATGTTGAGTTCTCTGGTGTAACATCGGATAACAGATAAGAAATCTATCTACCCTAGAAAAGTTTTCCATGGAACTATTTTAATGAATTAAAACATTTTAAGAGTAAAAAGTTATGAATGGATTTTGAATTGAACGAATTAGCAATATCAGAGCAACGCAGTTTTTGTTAGAAATAAATAGTGTTGGTAATGATAAAAATAATGACGGTTTATACCTGTCGGAATATTCGGAACGTTAAGAAAAAACCACAGAAAGGAAACCTAATTGGAATAATTTGAAGTTCCATTAATATTTTTTTCTTAATCAGACCAATATGTATGATGAATTAAATAAGAATAGTGCTCGTACAAAATATTTAAGTAATGTTTTAATACAGCTCTTTATAAATCTTTACTTAAATAAATGGTAAGTTAGAAATATATATATATATATATATATATATATATATATATATATATAAGTTTTCTGCTTGCTAAGAAAGTTTAGCAGCGTTCTTATTTATGTAGTTATTGAGTGAACAGTATTTTTGTTAATGTTTGGAAAAAAAATTTATAAATGCAAACAAAACATTTCATTTTAAATTAGTAATTAATAATCAAAAATATATTCTAATTTGTACACGCATTTTAATAGCAATAGCTTTTAGGCGACAGAAATATATCTGTGTGATTTTAAAAAGTTATAAAACACTCTAAATGTGCATATATATCTAATAATATGCAACATAAACATGAGATATAAATGCTATGAAGTTAAGATTCTCAAAAAGCAAGTAACATTTTAGGTTCTTGGTTTTATGTGCCTGATACATAGTAAACATTTCGAGATTGAACATATGAGAAAAGTTTCTAGGTTGAAAAATGAATAATTCAAAATAAAGTTCAACAACAAAAACAACGTGCACACAATAAAATAACACAAGTAATTCTTTTGGATGTTGCAATCCATCAGTTTGTTTTAAAAATAAATTTCTTTTTTCTAAATCCTGAAACTTTTGGGCATAATTGATAACATCATCAAGTGTTCTTTTAACGCATTCTCTTAAGGGATGACGATTATCAATATTACATATGATGACAAAACACAAAATAAGATTTAAAAAATATGAAACATTTTTCTTAGTTAAATAAATGGAAAGCAATTTTTTTACCTTGTTCGCGCTAGATCGTTCTCCTATCGTGCAAACATTGAGGAAGAACATTCCTATCAATTACGAAACTAAAACATTAATGATTAAGAGTAATGATAAATTCGAAACAAAACTCTATGTTTTATGTAAAGGTTCACATTTACTGAACAAATGCAATAACTTTCAAAAATGGATATTATTAACCGATACTAAACTGTAAAAGCTCATAAAATTTGTTATAACTGTTGGAATTTAAATCATACTATAAACTCTTATTATTCCAGGCATTCCTGTTTTGTCTTTAAGTAAACGCTATCACATACTATTGCACCGCGAAAAGGATGACCTTGAACCTAAAAGAAATCGTTTTTCGGACACTCACCCCACTGAAGCTCTAAATCTCTAAGGGGACGAATCAAGGTCTTAGGGGAACCGAGAAGAGAATTCTTCTGTTTATCAAACTCTGAGTAACATGACAAAATAACCGAATCAAGCAGTGTTTTTTTTTTTTTTTTTTTTTTTGTACAGTTTCTGCTTTTATCGAAGATGGGCGAGGAAGGAGAATTAGGATTCGTTCATAACATAAGGATTAGGATTCTTTGATAATGGCTCAAATTTAAATCGTTTAAGAAACGAAAGTGCTTAAATTTTAAGGGGGGGAAGAAAATCAGTTAATGTCCTGTTTCGGGATTGAATGGGTCTACTCACAATGTAAATCAGTAGAGTTATATCCAAAGCGGATGAAAGTTTCCGAGAAAACTTTTTTCTTGTTCAAAAAAATACAGATTTAACTCGAACTTTTTATTTAGATACATCTGATGTATTTTAGATGACTTTATTGAACTGGCAGATCTTACCTTCTTAAAACTTGGACATATTCATGCTTTAATATGGGCTGAACTATTTTTCAGAATTTTAAAACATGATTCATATAAAGTAAAGGACAAATTAACTATGCAAAATTCAGCGTTTGGTTGCATTGAAACTGGATCTCTTAAAGAATTATACCATTCAATAAAGTACTCTGCGGTGTAATTAAAGATTATGAAACGGATGAAAATTTAAGACAAATTCGGTAACTGCAATCAATCGGTGTAAAACATGAAGATTTTAAAAACTCAGAGGAAGATCAAGCTATGAAATTTTTTAACAGAACAACTATACTTCAAAAGGATCAGTTACCCTGAAAAAACTGACTGGAGAGATTTAAGCGATAAATTTACTGTAGCGAAACAGTGATTGCAAAATTTGAAAAATGGACCCTTCCGAATTCCAAACATGTATTCCGAATATTCGGAAATTATTAAAGACTATTTGAAGCAAGGAATTATTGAATGGGTTGAATAGATAAGAGAACAGCAAGCTATAATCAAGCCAATCTATTACTTGCCACATCGAGCTGTATAAAAGCAAGATAGACTTACTACCAAGACTCAAATAGTGTTCGATGCCAGCTCACACGATAGCGGCCACTTATCATTAAATGATCATTTATGGTTCAGGCCTGAATCTCATTACGAACCACCTCGATCTCCCGATCTATTTTAGATTAAATAAAATAGACATATCATCAGAAAGAGAAAAGGCGTTCCTACAGATATATTTTGTTGAAAAGGACTGAGATGCTGTACGCTTCATATGGTCCGATGGAAATATTAAAGGAGAACTAGGTTTGATTCAGACGTGTTCTGTTCGGAGTGAATGCCAGCCCATTTCTGCTGTCTGCTACAATAAAGAAGTGCATTGAACGTTTTCACAATGAACATCCAACTGCTAAAAGTTTACTTTATTTCTGTCTCTATGTTGACGACTTATTTGTAGGTGAGGACGTTGTATAAGATGCCCTCGAAGTCTCTAATAGTGACAAACAAATCATGCAAAGGGCCAGAATGTTCTTAGGAAATGATTTACCATTGAAAGTGAACTGATAGACCAATGGAAACAAGAGGGATTTGACACAAAACAACAGAATAATCCATCAGCTTAGGATCTAACTTGACGAAGGTCCTAGGAATGGCGTGGACCACCGCCGAAGATTTTCTTATTATAGAAATTCAAAGTTTATTGGAATTCTTGTCTTCTGAAAGGAATACAAAATGTTTTCTTTTACAAATTGTATGAAAGAATTTTGATCCTTCAGGAGTACACACATCATTTACTATTCGCGTAAAATGCCTTTTCCAAGAATTATGGGTTAGGAAAATTCCTTGGATGGAAAAATCCTTGCCATTTGATATACAAGAGATACTTGTATACAAGAGAAGTAGTTGCGATGGTGCACAGAACTTCTACGACTTTTAGATTTAAAAATTCTCAGAATTATCCTGAACTCAACAAAAGAAGAGACTACAAATGTGGTAGAAATTCATAGTTTCTACGATGCCAGTCGAAAGGCTTATGGTGTTGCCATCTACTTAAGAGTTTTGGAAAGGAGCTCATTGAAGTGAATCTTATTGCATCTAAGAGTCGAATCGCACCTTTAAAAAAGATTACTCTACCAAGATTAGAGTTTCTGGGAGCTTCATTAGCTGCATGTTTGACTAATAAAATCAGGGAAAGCATTGATCGGAAAAAAAACATTGACAATTTCTTATTGGACCGACTCCAAAATAACTCTCTACTGGATTAAAGGTTCAAGCAAAAATGGAAACAATTTGTTGCGGGTCGAAGAGATAAAACTTTGACTTATAATAACCCCTGGTTTCACTGCCCCTGTAAAGATAATCCTGCAGATCTAGTGACCCGAGGTACTAGTGCTGAATCCTTTCTGAACAATTCCATGTGTTTGAAAGGTCCTTCTTTCCTGATATCTCCTAACAAACCAGAAGTTTATGAGAATCATTGTGTTCCAGAAGAAGAATATCTTCCTGAAATGAAAAACGACACTTAACTGAACTCTGATACTAATGTAATGCTTTCTCTTTACAGTGTTCCTGATTTTTTTAGTAAGTTTATTTCAAATAAGTATTACGTTTTTAAAAATTGTACGCTTTTTAGTTCATATTTTCAGGTTTATCAACACTTGCAAAGTCTCAAATTGAAAGAGCATTCACCCTCTCAGCTATGAAAAACTTAAAATCAGTAGAGAACTTTTTAATTCAGAGGATTCAATATGTGGAATATATAGATGATATCAATGGTTTGAGAATAAATTCTAATGTTCACCTTTCAAATAAGCTAAAAAATGTATCACCCTTTTTTGGTGGGGATGGTTTACTCAGAGTAGGTGACCAATTGACCAACTCTTCCATTAGTTATGACATTAGGCACACACTTTTATCACCTTCTAAGGGTAAATTAGTTCATTTGATAGTTAAATATTATCATGAAAAAATATCTGCATTGTGGTCCTCAAACCTCAGTTTATCAAATAAGGCAAAAATACTGGCCTTTGAATGGTTAAAATGTATGTAGAAAAGTAATACATGATTGCATTCAATGTTTCAAGGCAAATCCTAAGTCATGTTACCAGAAAATGGGAGATTTACCCAAAGAAATATAAATCCTGATTTTATAATTAATTCTGTAGGTATTGATCTATGTCGTCTCTTTTTCATAAAAAACAAAAATTAAAAGAATGGGTCTGTCATGAAAATTTATTTGTGTGTATTTATTTGCCTTGTAACCAAGGCTATATACCTAGAAATAATTCCTTACTTGACGTCAGAATCCCTCATAGCAACACTTAAGCACTTTATCGCAAAAGGAGGGAAATGCACAAAAATATTTTCAGAGAACAGTACAAACTTTGTTGGAGCTGACAAAGAATTAGATTTCTTTTAGACAATGAGCAAATATAATGAAACAATTCTTAAATTCTCTTCAGAAGAGAACATTCAATGGAAATTTATTCCTCCCAGAATGCCGAATTTTGGTGGCCTTTGGGAAGCAGGTGTGAAATCTTTCAAATATTATTTGAAACGTATCTTATGTAGTTCTCATCTTACTTATGAAGAATTTGTGACAATTATAATTCAGGTTAAAGGAATGCTAAATTCACGCTCTCTAATTCCCCTTTTATCTGATTGAGGATTTAGAAATTTAAACAATAGCTCATTTTCTTATAGATAGGTCTCTTAATTCAATTGTAGAACCTTCTCTTATACATATTCAAAGCAACAAACTACATCTGAGGCAGAGAACCCCTAACGCAGTACAGATAATTTAGAAAAATTGGGGCGTTAATTATTTAAACAATCTGCAACAACGCACAGATGTTTAAATAATTAATGCTCAGATGTTTCAGAAAGTATATATAAAAATTGGGGTTTTGGTCTTATTTAAAGAATTTAATTTGCCATCTTGTAAATAGATTATTGGTTGCATAATTAATAATACATATACGGGAAATGATAACATTATTCGTGTTGAAGGTATTAAGACAATATACTGCGTATTTAAAAGAATTGTGTCCAAATTGTGTGCACCGCCTTTAGCAACTTAAGAAATTATTATAATGTTCTTTGATTCTAATTTTATTTCAATTATTAATTTGTATTTACATTTTTATGTGTAAAACTATGACTATTCACTACTGTTTCTTTGTGAAATTTTATATTCTTATTATGTTTTGTATTAATTGATTAATATAATTTGTAATTATCTTGAATGTTATTCACATTGCATGAACGGATGGCATATTTACGCATGCGCAATACGCTTCCCGTGCTGTAGCGGTATCTGACCCAAGAGTGAAGTTTTTACGTTTCAGATTACGTCTGTCTCGAAGGAAAAGGCTGTGCCCTCAATAACGGGAGCGTTTCCCCCTTATCAACTGTAAACTCTAGAGGGATCTATTACCCTATCGCATTTACTGCGTTTACATATGTTTATATATACATGTATTTATGTTTATATACTCGTACTGAATGGGCTGTTGAATTAAACTGTAAAAATATAACTGGTCCGCCACTTTTTTTAGAACAGCAACAGTTCAACTAACTGACATATACAGCAAAAACAAGCGTATTACATTAAAAACGTTAAACGGTTCTTTAAAAGACCTATTGTAAAATTTTGTGTATTGCCTGTGCATCAGGATTGACTTCTTGATAAGCGGGAATATGTTCATGTAATTCTCATTTTTATAATTATTTTTCTTATTCGTATTCTAAATGTTTTAATTATTGCTGCCAGTAATTGGCATTGTATGAACCTTTTTTTGTAAGAATAACCAGAGAGTGAGTTTACGTCAGTTGTGATGTTCGCTTTACTCCTTTGATATATTCTTTTTTTAACTTGTGCAAATAGGCACCGCTCGCTCATTGTTAGCTGAAAATCATAATTTTAAAGCGTGTTAATTTAGTAAATGTTATGATTCTTCAACCATTCTATTTTTTTGTGTGTGAATCTGAATAAAAGAGAAAATACCAATTAAGGACTATTTCTAGGATTACACACAACAAAGACTATTAACAGGTAGTGAAAGTGACAACTTGCGCTCTCCTTTACAATGCACCCTCTACAAATGAGAGATGACACTGGAAATAATAATGTGTGTGTGTGTACGTGTGCGTTGCTTTAGGGACCTTGAAGATTTTGCTGTTAAAAGGTCGTTCTCGTAAACTCGTAGCCGGCGTTCTTATTATAATTAGATTTGAAATTATAGGTGATATTGCTTATGGATTTGAGAAAATCCATAAGCAATATCACTTATAAATCCATAAGCAATATCACATTTGAAAGTATATAAACACTAGAAGGGGAAAAACTATATTCTAGAGATGTAACTGGGGGGAAAAAAAAGGGAAAAACTGATTTGAAAATGCATTAAAAATTATTTTAACTGATATATCTTTCAGAATAAAAAGCTCAAATTTTATTTAAAAAAAATCAATTTTCTCCAGCCGAAGTATAATTCTCATTTATTTTTATCTAATCTAGATATGACAGATCTAGATCTAGATTTGTCATATCTAGATCATCGTGTTTCTTATGTAAGATTATGCTTATTGGTAATCGGGTACGATCGGTAGTTTCTGGTATGATTTTCATTAAAATTGGGAACTATGTTAAATGAAGGTTTTGTATGCAATGGAAGATAAAGGCTCAGAAACTGTGAATGCCCGGACGCTAAGATCAGCTTTTTTTTCTCCAAAATTAATATGTGAGGCATTTAGACTTACCATGTAATTTCTATGTACAAATTGCGGCCGAAAATAATCCATCACAAAAAATCCTATTATGGAGTTACTCCGGGATATATTGAATGAACTCCAAAGATAAAGAAAGAAGTAATGATTTAACAATTTGCTTAATTTTTACCCAAGTATCATAATCGTTTTTTTCCCCGAAAAATATCAAGTCTTTTTGCAACAGATAACGTTAAGAAAGTTTTTCTTCCCTGTGATTATTCTATTCTCGAACAAAAAATGTATAATTATTTTTTGAACAGTCATTCGTCGATGAATATTTTATTCATTGGTTTTCTTCACATCAGTTATACCGTCTCTACCCTATATATGTTATCAGTCAGAAAGAGCTCTCATTAAAAATTTAATTTTCTGTTAAAAGATTGGTTCTTTAACAAGAACACGTACATTACACTGAACAAAATGCTATTATCAAGAATTCTAAAAACCTGATATCCTCGATGGTTACGTCCTCATTGAACTTTCACCTAGAATCAAAAATATGAAGGCTAATAATCGAAATGAGAACAGGGAATGAGAATCATTTAATACATCCTGTTGTGTATTTAAAGCATAATTATTTTACTAGTACAAAACAATATCTACAGAAAATTCCGTAAATAAAAGGGATTCGCTTTCAAAAATTCACCACACATTTTAATATATGCTTTTATCTTTGAAATCAGCCTCAAACTCAAATCACTTTTCTCAATTCATTTCACTTCATTTGAAGAAGGAGGGGTTACTACTGTTCTTTCTAATCAACGACAGATTATTTTTCACACACATATTAACAGTTGACCCAACAGTAACCATGTCTGATACATCAATGGAAAAGTTATTTCAGGAATAATTAATCAATTTTTTCGCTAGTTCCTTCCAGTCCAATGATTCCGGTATATTAATCGATCCAAGAAGTTCATTATGCAGACATGTAATTATATGACAAGGCAAAAGTCAACATCGAATATTCGGTTGGGTGACTGCAGTGTTTATGAAAGCGTTATTTATAAATCTGGAATCCAATCACTGCAGATTGCCTGTGTTATGATTCATTACTAAAATGGTTGTAAGAATTCCTTTTAGATTATTTATATGATTTGTACTTCCGCAAATTTGGCCCAAATTAACAATTAGCTTTTCATAGTAATTATTGAATGGATGATATGAAAAGGATAAGATTCCTAAAATAGAGGAAATTAAAGTAAGATAGCCATTTGATTTTTGCGCATTGTATCCGTAGAGTGTACAAAAAATTCTTTATGTAATAATGTAGTTGCCTTTTTATAATGCGTGAAAAAAGAATTTTATTAAGGGAGTAACATTACGAGTATTCTTCTCACCACCTGCAAATTATATATATACATCATATCCAAAAATAATCAATGGCATGGGTAAACTATGAATAAGATGTGTTTTAAGCGAGGTCAAATTTTAAAAGCAATCATTGCTTCTATCTTGTGATTAGTAATACATATTTTTTACTACGCACTGCGTACATATAATGTTTTAACCTTGAGGCTTATATCTGAGAAGTACTCCTAAGTGCTTATGTATGCCACAGTTTTTTACTGCAGTTTCAAACTTTTACTAGGCATTTAATTAGTATTTAGAAGAATGTGTGTATACTCAGTTTACTTTTCTGAATGCTAATTTGAACATTATGATCACATAGTTGAAATAACCAAATCCTTTGATCTCTCTCTCTCTCTTTATATATATATATATATATATATATATATATATATATATATATATGTGTGTGTGTGTGTGTGTGTGTGTGTGTGTGTGTATAATATATATATACATGTATATGTATATATATATATATATACATAATATATATATAATATATAATTCCATTCTTTAATTCAAAAGTAAAGAGTTCATTTCTTCTTAGATCCAGATTCAAGTTATCCTTTAATTTAGTTAAATCCGTGCCCTAAAATGTGTGTTTTAATTTCGCTTCCTCATGTGTAAATATGTGCCAAAATAATTCTACTAGAATCTCGACTGTAGAATTCCTAGAGTTCTTAATCCTTTGCCACGTGTCCTATTACGTCTATTGAGGGAAAAATAAACGATATATAACTTGATGCAACAAAGCTGTTCTCTTCTCTTCTGCTGATCTCTTTTGTAATTCTGTTATAATCTAGTGGTCTTTCGCTTCGGCCTGGCTGGTCGAACCATAGCGTTCATCAGACTGATTCTCACTCGGAAATAAATAAATAACCACATGAGTTTTAAGAATCTCATTTTTTATTTACTTTAATATTTTCATATATTAAGTAATACTTTAATACTTTCAATATATATTATATATTATCTTTAATACTTTCATAATTAACTTAACTTAAATTAAATATATCATATATAACACTGAATTTAGGTGAAACTTTGAGGATATAAATCACATATCTTGGCTTGAAATCCAATTTAGATTTTTATAATAAAAAATTATTTTCAGGATATCTCGTCGGTGAATGAGGTTACAAAAATTGCTTAAGAAATTAATACATTAAATCATTTTGATTGGTCAAATTTTGAGAACAGTCGAAACTTTTTTCCTTGTATAGTAAAAGATTGAGATTGGCTTTGTATTATTTTAACATATGCAATTATTCAAATCTTCAACCATTAAACGCTGAAGGCAGGTGGATTGACCGAGATACTTAATCAATCGTATACAATCAATCTTACCTTCTCTGTTGAAGCTCCTTATGTAACACAAAACTGGTTCTCATCTGTATGTAAGAAAAGATACGTTCCTAGGACATCAGCATTGATTTTTTTACTCGATTAGGAAAAATTGTGACTCGATAGTTGATTTTTTGAACCATAAACGGTCACAACAAATAGCATCGATGAGTAGAACCATCAAATGTTCACACTAATTATTTTTAAACGGTCTTCCCTTAAACAGATATGAGGTGTAGATAGAAGACTTCAGTATCTAAGAACTTTTTAGTACACATCTTTGCAGGATAGAAAAGACGTCTTAAAGCTCTTCGTATTCTATATATTTAATAGGATAGCCTCAATTTCCGTTTTTCTTCAAGTAATTTTTTCGACTATCTTTTTAATTAGAATCTGATTATGTAGTTTTGCCTGCACATGTTTCTTACCGTCTTTTTTTTTAATTCCCAGACTTATGTTCTAGTATTTGCCTTGCTCTTTTCATATCGATTCTCGCATTTTTCTCAAATTAATACAATCGACACTTTGGCAGACAATTTTGTAGTCTAGACAATAACTTTACTTCAAAATATATAAGTATAAAGGAAATGTCAAAGAACCTATTATTCACCCCTTTCGGGACGAACGAACGTATATCGCATCAATCGCGATCGTCATTCCTGCCGAACGTAACAAATACGCTCAGCTAGAACTGAGTTCCTAAGGGCCGCAATGCATATTCGCATTCTAAAGCGAGCGTTTTAAATATTTCCAATTGCACCGTGTTCCTATTATCTTAACTGAATAGTAGCTTTAGATCTTCATCTTTAGTTAGATCATTCTGTCCTAATTAAGTACTTGCCAAGTGTGAGTAGGGAAGGAGAAAGCGTAAGAAACAAACTGAACTCAGCTCTTTTAAACTTTCTTGTGATGTACATTCGAGTTTATGGTTTATCATCCATAGTTTTTATTGTGTTTTGCTATGTATTTTTCTTTCTTTCTTTAGAGCTGAGCACCGTCAGTACTGTTTGACTGAGTTACTTAAGATGTATTTCGTCTACTACATTCTTTTTATTTCACTTGATCTGAAATTGGAAGCTTATATCAAGTATTAACTCGTACATATCTATTTTGGTCGACAGCAATTAATGAAAATATCAGAATATTTTTAAAGGTTTGAAGGAATATTTCTAGTATTCTGATGCGACATTTTTGTCAGAGACGGACAAAACAAGTTATCTTTCTCTCCTTTCGAATTACCACACTTGGTGTCATTTTCTTATTTCTTGTAAATAGTCTTTATTGTTATATATTTTTCATTTATTTTAAAGGTTTATTGATTTAATAAATTTTGGAACTGAATCACACACAAAATGTATTTCTCAAAGTAAGCACTTATTTATATACATTTTTCTGTAAAGTAAGGGGAAAAGGTTATAAAAGTACTCATTTAAATATATAACAGCTTAAATAATAATTTAAAATTTTACCAAAAATTATAATATTAGAACGAAGACTTTTTACTTATTTTTTTTTAAGTTAGGCTTAGCGGGAAAACCCCGCCAGTGCTACAGTTTCTTTCGATTCTCCTCGTCCCAGGAAGTCCAACGTAGAGGTTGCCATCCAAAGAAGAGTTAATGAAAAGTATTATTCATTCTGAAAAAAAGTAAATACTCTTGTGGGGAGGACATCGGTATTTTGTAGAATCTCTATGAAAATGAAATATTGTTTGTTTTAAAAACAACTATAAAACAATTTCTGTGGTCTTATTATGAATTAAAATAACACTAACACCAGAAAAAAATGTGAGAAGTCAACATTTAAGTTAAAGAAACAACTTTTGTTTGCACATTTTAAAATTTCTAGTCTATGTAAGATATAGCGGAAATAATGTTAAAAGAAAAGCAAACGCGAAATCCTCATGCGAATTATGTGGTGAAAATACAAAAAAAATCTTTACATTCATTTGGAGAGTTACAAACATTATCACGAAACATGCGTTTTCCAACCAATGCACGAATAATAATATTATTTCTGTGCTCTGAGCAATAAGCAAAAAAATGCACAATAAAATATCAAGAGAAAAGAAGCCGAGGAAAACCTCAGAAAGAATTATTTAATTTTTTTTATGAACGTGTTGTTTCTACCGTTTTGAATATTTGAATATTCAAGGGATATCCAATTTTCAGTGAAAAATGGTTTTTCCCCAATTGTGGCTTGCAGAAAACGTGTTCCTTTTTCCTTCGATAATTCAGGGAGTGTGTGAAGTTTAAGTGCAATTCTCTCGTTCTTATTTCATTTCAAGATGGGTTTTATTCCGCTTAATTATTTTGTTTTTTCGAGTGGTAAGATTGAAATTTAATATTGGTATTTATTCAATTTCAGGGCTTAATCAAATTGCCTACCTTTTTCAATCGAAAGAGGAATAAAAAATTAATCATCTGAAAGTGTAAAAATATATTTATTACAGAAATAAATACATTGATTCCTTTATAAATGATTTTTAAATTATTGACAGTCAAACAAGTGGAAAACTACTAATTATATTCTACTTAAGACATGTTTAAAAAGTGATTCAATATTTTTTATAATTCAGAGTATTGGTATCCAATATAATATAAAAGAGGTTTTCATAATTTTTTGAGGAGATTTCATTTACAAAAATATGCGATATAATTAAGTGACTAGTTGTATTCAAGTAATGCATCGAACCCTTTAAATCTATTTGTTAATCTATTTTTTAAAAAATGTGCAAGTCATACTGTAATAGAGATATGTGAAGAGACCCAAATATTTTTTTTTCGTTTCGTTTTTATACGTTTTATAGGTTTTTGGAACAAAGTAGATCATTTAATTTTTTTTTTTGTTAGAAATGGTTTATTAACTTAAAGTTTAAAATGGTAAACTAATAAAAATAAAAATACAATAGTGTATTACTTTGAATAACGTTAATTTTTTTCATATCGATGAAAACTAAATACATTTAATCTTTGACTGTTTATTCCGTGATTTCCACATTGCACTCAAAAGTATATGTTGATTTGAAATTTATGATAAAAAAGTACGCTGCTTTTTTAAACGTTTTTTAAAAACTGAGCATTTACAGAGTTAATCTTTAAAAAGTATAGAGTATTTTTATTTGAGATTCGTACCTTCTAGTTAAGTATTGATTCTGTGATACAATTGTTTATAGACTACCTATGCAATATTAAAAAAATGAATTACTTTAATATTTCAGTACAAAACATTTAATGATTAAATACATTTTGTTATCAAAAGATAACTCGAGATGAATAATTTATCTCACTAAATGTAATACGAGCTATATGCTTGGAATTATACATCACCCTGAAAACTAGATTAAAGTAATGACTAGTACTTGAAGAAATATACACATAGAGAGATAACAAACTTTCTATAAAAGATCTAGACGGTGAACTGAGTTAAGTTATAAATTAGTTAATACATAATTACGGACAGAGAATCTCTGACAACCTTAGCAACATAATATAATAAATATTTGGAATACAAATCGTAAAAATGGTAGATCCCTTGATTTAAAGACTTTTAGACAAGGATTTTGTGGTAAGCTTAAAAAATTTAAATATTCGATGAAAATTTAAATGACCAGGGAAGCCTTTTGTCTTGATCGATTTAAAAGATATAATAATGCAGAGATGTGGATAAGCCTCTTTTAAAATATCACTGAGTTAGAAATCCACTGCATTTTAATTTTTAGATGTTCCAAAGTGTTTGGACTTCTTTTAGCAATGTATTACTATCTTTTAGACTACTTTTTAAAAGCAGATCATTGTAAAATGTTCTATAAATATTCGTTTCGAAAGTACATTAATTACTTTTAATTATTAGAAGTGAGGTATGAAATAGTATTTAAATTAGACAAATCCTTGCAACAATTACAATATTTATTAAAAGTAATAGTATTTTATTTTTTTATTTCCTTTAATGTTAAAAATATATAATATATCCGTATATTTATTGGTAAGAGTTATTAAATTATTTTTGAATTATAATTCTGTGATAAAATATAATCTTATCTTTCTCGTATACGACACATATAATGTACCGATAGTTTATCAACCCTTATTTCCTCAATTATTTCAATTTCAATTTTAATTTTTGTTTTTTGAGTTTATTTTGTGTGTGTGAAAATGGGACTACTGAGAATTAGAACATTAGTTTTCATGCATCAAAAGTAAACATCCATCTCGATTCCATTCGAAACATCAATTTTTGATTTCTTTGTAATTTAAAATAAAATATATTTGTAACTTTTTCTTTGGCGGAATTACTAGATGATAGAATAAAAATGAATTTTGTAATAAAAAAATGTCCGAGAGATCATGCGTTTTTTATTGCAATATTTTCAAAACTTATTTGTGTTTCTTTCAATTTATTATTTACAAATTCGTTGCTCAGAAGAATATATAAATATAAATTTTGGAAAAAAAAGACTCAACACGAATGCCTAGTTATAAATTAATTAACTGTCAATTCTTTCGTGATCCAAGAAAATAACCAAAGAATCCACAAGTCAATCGACTATCTGAGGTTTATGCATTTATAACACAATTAAAGAGAAAGGCTTTTATTTCTCAATTAAATTATTGAATACGATGACAGATCATTTGTTAAAACTTGAAACTTTTCTCAAAATACCTTATCTTTTGAAAGCCTTAATTGGATTTTATTTCCTTTAAGGGAGTTTCAAAAGTGGTCAAAATAAGGCGATAAACCTCATTCCTTAAGAACTTGAACCCTTCTCCACTGAATAATTTTACTCAGCAGTTAAAAATAGTACAGATTTCATTCTTTAAAACAGCAATTATTCCAGAAAGCTTTGATTTACATTGACTCTCTGAAAATGAGTTGTTTAATGGAATTGATACACAAATCCAATTCTTAGTAATCCAATGAAAGAAATATATTTTCACTTTTGCTCTTTGAAAATCCCATATCGATTGAACCCAGAAACTGATGGCATATCGGTATTTTCCTTTACACAAACGCCTCTGCCTCTGGGAGAGCTTTACAATATTTAAATATTTTTCACTCATACTTCCGAAAACTTCCCTGAGGGATTTGTAACCCATTTGGGGCCGATCTATGATTATAGATTAAAGTCTTGAAAACTCTTTGCAATTAAGCAGGGGGTACTTACGAATGGACTAGTGAAATAAGATTTAAATGAAATTATGAATTGAATTAATGGAATAAATGTTTTTCTACTTATTATTCGTTAGGAAATCAGTGTTTGTTTTAGTTTTGGGAAAATTTATCTCAAAGTTAAGAATGTTAGAGAGTAGATTGGTTTATTATATAAAAAACAGGAAGATATTCTGATCTGATTGAAGTATAACATAGATGGTTTCTCTAAAACTGCGCACGATAATTGTAGAGTTTCGTCTATTTGATTCCAAACACAAAATCACGTTTACACAATTTTGTTTTCACATACGTTTAAATTGTTGAAGACTTCTTTATGTATGAAAGACATTTATGTAACCTGATATCAGAGGCGGGTCGTAGCTAAAGTAAATGGGGGTGCTGTAGAAGGAAGGGTTTAGCCTTTGTTTTAAAAAAACTGTGTAAAATGAAACTACTGTATTGTAAAATTTGTAAAAAACTGTGCAAAATTTGTATAAAATGAAACTTTATTCCGAAACTTGATAAAATCCTAAGAGAACGAAATCAGACATTATTTACATATTTTAATTTAAATTGTTATAGTTCAAGTTTAATTTTTTCATTTAAAAATGAAATCTATTCTTATTGTTTTACTTTGCGCGAAAAGATAAATAATTCTCTCCTTAATCTCTGGATACCAATTGAGGACATTTTTCTCCAGTGAATGTACTGTAAAAATATTTAGTGTTTCCGAATTCATAGTGCTTCATAGAATTTTTTTTATCCATTTCAATGTTGAAAAGCAGCATTATTCTTATTATGTAGTCATAGGAACAGTCAAAAGGATCGGTATCAACTTTATAATTTCAGTAAAAACATCGTCTAGATTTTTTTTTCCAAGAAAAAGGACAATAGCTCACTTATTTTGCAATTTTCATGAATATCAGACCTACAATGGAATACTTTTAGTTCAATTTCTGACTTTCCTTGTCAATCATGGGATATGTTTTAGTGATCAGTATTATCTCTTCTGAGAGATGTTCATTCCAAAAACCAGAGTTGCATTTCTCGTTGAATAATTTAGCTGCTACTAAATGTTTATACTGGAAAAATACTTATCCATTATATCAACACATACACAATCACATACTATTTTAACTTCTGCCGTGAATGTCTTTGAAAGATTATTATTTATTTATCAATTATAAAACAGCAATTTTGAAATTTTCAGCATGGGTAAAATAATCCAATTTTTGCTCTTTATGACATTCAAAAATACTGCACACAGGTTTCAAGTACAAAACATGCGGAGTGAAAAAGAAACAAATTGAAAAAGCTACAATCCACTAGCATGCCAGGATCGGCGTTCCGAAAACGACAGTGCTCCTCTCCCTTATAGCCTTACTCGCAATTTGCAATGCACGCATGCGCATAACATTCAAATACTTCGCCGTTGAAACAGTGAAGCGCACATTTCCATTCAAAGATTTTGGATCTTTTTGATGTATCATTTTTTTCTTTTTTGATTTTGCAGTTAATTGGGAGACGGTTACAGATATTATCTTAAGTATTATACATTGTACAAGTATAAAGAAAGAATTAAAAAATAAAAAGCACTCATTATATAGATTTTATCAATAATATCAAACGGATATTGAGGGGTGCTGCAGCTCCACAGTGCCTATACACGAACTAACTGCCTGATATATATACTGTAGCTATCTTCACTCAAATACAATTAGTCATTGCTTATAGTGTAAAAGTAATCTTAAACAAAAGTAAAATCCAATGTAAAATGTTTATTATTTGTTTGGGAATGTTAGCTTGTAAAAAAGTAAATTATTATTTTTCTACCTCATTCATGAATAAATACTAAAAAATGAGTAAGATTAAGAGCATTTTTTTTCTTATCAACTTATGAAACATTTTGCTCCTAAGAGAGTAACTCCTAAAATTTCTTCTTCTAGCTCAGGTATCGTCCTCGTCAATTGGTCATGATTAAAAATTATGACGACCATCACCCTGGAATCGCTTCTAAATCAATTTAGATTGTTTGTGGATAAACAAGCAAAAAACAATCACAATGATTATTTTATTTCTTTGTATATATATATATATATATATATATATATATATAGTCACTTTGTATATATATAAGTATATATAATCTCATGCAGTTTTTCTATATATATATTCATCGTGTTTTTAAGTTTTTGTATTTCTTTTCTTTTCTTAATTTTTCGGTAAGTTGATTTCTTAAGATTTAATAGTTAATAATTTTTTCAGTGTTTTATTCTGTATTTCCCAAAAATTCTTTTTCATTACTTAATTTTAAATTTATTTTTATTTTCTATGTATTTCTAATATATTAATTACTTAAACGTATTTATGTTTCCAAATTATGTATATAATAGTACCTTCTAACAAGGCACACTCACCGTACCCAACGTTTTGATCCTTAGAAAGAGAGGTGTCCTTTCTGCATAAGGTACACATGCTAACAAAATGTAATTTAATTAGAAATTCAGATGGTATAAAGCTTTAAATAAATTATGTATAAATAAGTAAAATGGTCGCATGTATTTATTTGAAATATAGTGAGTATTTCTCTCTTCATTTATTTCCCTACCGTCATCTTATTATTGAAACTTTTTTTCCATGTCTTTTCAATAGAGTAAAAGGTCTCTTCTAAAAGTCAGCATTCAAAAAGACTGGAATCAACAGAATTGTCCTTTAAATAGAGGTGTCTCTTAAAGGAGATGGATGTCGGTCGAAGTTTTTTCCATATCGGCATTGGGCGGTGAAACGTGCGCTGGTGTTCGGAATTTACCTTCATCGATGGAAGAGCGGAAGAGAAGAGAAGCGGAAAAGAAGGGAAAGAGACCGAGAACTAAACGTCGCTCAGTTTTGTTCATCAATAGGGGAATTTTACAAACACAAAATATACACCAATATAAGTAAAAATTAGCGAACAAAGTGGACCTATATATATATATATATATATATATATAATTAATATGTCAAAATGATAAATATAGCACTATAAACATGATTTGATAAATCAAAAGTTCGCAACGTTATCTACCAAACAGTGTCAGTATTAAATGAAACATGATTACAAAAATTCCAATACTTCTTTTAAAAGTAAATTAATTGAAAAAAATATAAATAAATAAATAATAAATACAAAAAATAATTATAAAGAATAATAAGTACATAAAACAATATTAAATAAAGAATATTAAAAATATTTTTTTTTAAAATTAAGTATATTATAATTAAAAATTGATCTATTTCCATTTTGTTTTATATAACTTTTCTAATAATTAGCAGGATAAGAAAATTTTTTGGCAGAAAATATTTTAAAATTTTACCTACTTTATAGTTTTTATATTTTAAATTTCTTTTTAAAAATTAAAAGGATAATCAACAGTAGAGCATGTGATATAGAAAATGTTTATATTATTTTAAAAATGTTAATGTATAGCCAATTTGATATTTCTAAGTAAGTAGTTTTATTATATATTTCTATAAATATTTGAACTTAAATTGTGATGAAACAAATGAACTTTATTAATGGGGAAACACAGCATATCTCTTATCAAATATTTCACTAATAATCCTATTAATAACTAATTAATTAAAATATCTGAATAGTATTTCATATGAATTTGCACTAGTTATAATCAGATTTAAATAAGAAGGATAAAATGTTAAGTCTGGCTTAAATTCTGAGTTGAAATAATTTTTAAAAACTTGAGATTATCAATAGATCTATTTATAAAGAATTTATCATTATCAATAAAGTTATTTTGTAAAAATATAAAATAAACACTGTCGAGTTAACTCCATGTATTATAAACTTTAAATGTTTAAAAAGGTGAATTGAAGGTTGTTTTATGCATTATAGTTGTTTAAGTATCTTTGAACTTTATTCTGCTTCACAAGAGTTTATTTTCAATTATTTCTGGACCCTACTGGTTTTTTCCCTTAAAACTTTGAGCTCTAATCTTGAATGCACTGTTGTTACGTAAAATTTCTTGAGTAATTATCTCCCACTTTACAAAGGTTTTCGCAAAACGGATTAAGTACTTTTTTTTTTCTGTTATCTGTGTATCATGGTAAACTACTACAGCAGTGTAAAGAATAACAGAAAGTTGCATTATTGCAACGGAACTCAAGGTACTCCTGGAGTTTTTTTGCTTAGAATCTTTCAAAATCTTTTTTCTCTATGTTTCATATTTCAGAATTTGCTTTTCCATGTAATTCTACGTTGAAAAGTTTCGTGTACGTAACAAATGAATCCGAATTCGACGTAAAAGTTGTCTAATAAATGCAATTTCTTTTTTTCAACTTATCGTATTTGCTTACTTTACACACTCGTATGTGGCTAAACAAAATAAACTGAATATTGATGTTTAACATACATAATCTCTTATCTGATTAGCGAAAGTGGTTTTGCAAAAAAAATAACCTTGACAGGATTGAAAAAATTATATGGGTTACTTTCTTTAGTATAGACCATTGATTGTTTTTCATTTATGTAAGCAGTATATAACATAAATAAGGCACTTTTTGGGTGAATGATTGCGAGTTAAAGGCGCAAGAACCAAAACTAGCTAGATACGCTAAGCGTTTGCTTAAAATTTGGTATTTTTAAAAGTGATGATAAGTTAAAAGGCGCCTTTGACATTCTTAAAAATCATCGCCATAACTTTTCCGGACGCCTCCGCCTTCTTTGGAGCAGTTTCCCAGCAAACAGTGTTTGCTTCTGGTGAAACGGTTCCAAATTGCTGGCTGATTGTCTCATTTACAGTGAATGTTGGTAAATTATGGTCTTGTTAAAGGTGATAACTCGATGCAAATGAACGCTAAAACTTGAATAGGAAACAAGCAAATTTTGATTTGGCAGTAAATGGTTGTCATATCAAACTTAACCTATAAATTAGCATCAAATTTATTTTGAGTTTCATTTGACTGATGGTAGTATCCAATGGTAAAACTACCTTGCTTTATCAATGCCAACTTTCTTCAAAAACAGCACTTTTTCAAAGAACTTGGGACAGTCTCTATTATATGAATAAATTCAGGATAACTGTGAAACTGTATTACATTTTCTTGAATATCGATTTATCATCAATGTATCCGGAGAACTTGGAGTCAGAATTTCTCATCACGTATATATATTTAGCAGATAAGTATTAGATCATAAAATTCTCTTCATAAAATTTGAATATTAATAGAATAATGTAAGTAATATACTTTCGTGCTTAAGTTAATTGCTTAAACACTTCGAATATGTTTGTATCGATTGGTGAAATTTAAAGTAATGTTATACCTTTTAAAAGCATTAATGCAATTACGCAACAAATTAGGATGTAGTTACAGGAAAAGAAAGATTTAATTAGAACTAAATCGCAAATCTCTGTTTCAAAAATAAAGTTTTAAGATGAAAATAGGAAAAATATATTTTAAAATAAAGTAAATGAAATAATTTGAGTTCACATAATGAAACTTTCAGTAAGATAATTCTCATATATTTTATCTTGCACGCTACAATAATACTATTTTACCCTTTCATAATCGTAGATTAATTATCGAAACGTAAAATATGGGGTATTTCTAAGTCAATTGCTTGGCAAAATTTAATTTAATACTTTGATTATAAATGTATGTACCGTAAAAAGTTATGTCTTACGATATTTTTTAATTTAATTGTCCGGCCTTTACATTTTAATTTTATGTTCAGTAGTGCTATAAATAAAACGTAACTTCTTTTTCTTATTTTTTTTAAATATTTATCCAATATATTTATCTGCAATGAATACATTATATACATTACTCAATTACTGTCTTCAAGATAAGATTACAAACGTAATTTTTTATTCAGTAGGAGAAAGATATATCCCCTAACAGCATTAACGCGCTACTAGTACATGATAAATTAGTGGTCAAGAGTAATCATTCGTCATATCTAAATCAAGATAAGTATGATCAGATATCTCCTTCGCTAAATAATGATACAACTACTCAGACTTCTGCGTCTGATCTTTATCACACTTGTATGATAAATGTAATTATTGCTCATGGAATGATTGTATCCTAGTTCTTCTGTACTAAAGAACTGGAATAATTTTTTTTCTTGTTTAAGATTGGTAAAAAGACATGCAAATATTTAACATTTATAAATTATGCTAATTCTTTTCTCCCTTTTGAGAATTATAGAAAAACTAATCGCACAAAACACAAGAATCAAAAGAAAAGTGCTTAATAAAAGAACATGTCATTTGTGAAACAATTAAAAGAATTTTTTTAAAGAATAAATTTCTTCTTTTTCTTTCAATTAGTTTTGCAGTGATGCTATTTTGAAAGACCTGCTTAGAATCGATATTTTGAGAATCGATATTTTAGATTATTTTGTACCTGAGAATATTACATATGAGTACAGTACCATTTGTTGATTGGAGTTATTAACATGACGTTACAACACGATGGCTATCATTCGTAATTTTAAGCCGCCTTGTTCATGGATGACTTCATATAAAAAGGATAAAAATTATTGGACAATTCCATAATGAGTTATTCCATTTCTAACTCAGGTAATTTTTGAACAACCCTTGCATGAATAAATTTTCTAAACTGCATAATACATCTTCTACTAGATTTATCTCACATTAATTTCTGGTGTTCATTTAAATCCCATTGAATATGAAATGAAGTAAATAAGACTATCTTTCATAAATACATATGATTCCCCATTATAAATGAACGTCACTATCTATCATATTTACATAGTTAAAACAAATCCTGATTCATAAAACTTTCTTTTGAAAATTTCCATCTAATTTCCTTTTATGTAAAAGCGTACACTCTCTTCATATAGGAATATAATTCACAAGATCTTCTTTGAATCAGTGGTAATAGTTTTAGAACTTTATTGGGTTGATATCGGAGAAATTGCTTGATATCATAACGAGAGCATTATCTCTTAACTCTAGGGTTTTATTATTATAAAAGTACTACTTGTCGTATATCATATTGAAGGGATATGATTAAATCTCTACCAATACGATCATATTAAAAAAAGAAACTACTCGTTAACCTGGATTAAAAGAATGAAAGTTAAAAAAGATGCATGAAAATTGAAATTATAATCTTTTATGACTGGATCAATATTTATAATTTTTCGTTTTCCAAATATGTCCCCTAAGTATAGCGAGGCTATCATTTCGAAGTTCGAAGGTTTCGTAGACATGTTGAGCAACATGCATTGATGTCTATTTGCGTCCTCTAACTATTAGTCCGCAGAAACACACTAAACAGTTATTTTTATTTCCAGAACTTCAAATGTGTAGTGTTCTGTCAAGTCACTTTTCTTTTTCGAACGTACTACGTTGATTATTTTCATTCGAAAATTTCTTTTCAATTGGATAATAAACCATTTTGCAAATTTGAAATGAGTTAAGGATGTTTCGTGTTTTCCATACACACGTCTTTGCACAAAATATAAACCTAACTGCACAAACCCCAAAACTGACGTTTGGAAACAGTTTGCACTACCATTTGCACTTTATTATAGATGCCGTAAGCTTACGTGCATGCTTATTTTACGTTATGAAATTATTCATTTGTCTATTTGGACATTCATTTGTCTATTGGTCTCTGCAGCACAGTCTTTCGAACGTAAAAAATTTCAATGAAAGGATTATAATAATTTCTTGAAAATTATAACAGGATTCTCATGTGTATCTCTTTTTCCCTAAATTTTAGGGGCTTTTCTGTGATGTGATTGGATTTGAGAATTTATGTTTGAGAGTGAACCGTGACTTATGCGAAATGGAATAGATATATTGAGAAATAGTGAGTCAGACTAATCGGATAGCATTTATTAGATGCAAAAACCATAATAAAGATGAAAATGTGAAAGCGATTGAAGGATATGAAGAGTAATGTTGAACGTAACTTAAGCTAAGAAACAAGAGAAGTATTGCATTCGACGTTTAGTGTTAAGGGAGCATATGAGAACTGTGTTATTTTGATGAGAGTGGATTAAATTGTTCAACGATTGTCAAACAACGATATCGGGTTTCGACTTTTAATATAATATTTAACAATATTTATAGATAGAGCTATTTTACGAGAAAAATGTGTCACAAATTAGAGCAATTTTCATAATAGTGATACTCCTTAAGTCTTCTCTGCTTCTCTGATTTGTTGATATCTAAAAACAAAGCTTTGTTCAAGGGGATGCACTAGCTTGCGGGGAGGGGAGTGAAAGAATTTGCATCAATACACCAACTGCTCAGAGTTGTGGAATTTATCAAGACTAGATTTTACATAAGTCAAAATTCTGGTGCGGTCTTCCTGGATATCCAGAAAGCCTTTGATCGAATCTGGCATACAGGTTTAATCTTCAAAATGATCAACTATAACACCCCTGCATATCTCGTAGAAATAATAAATTCATATCTACAGAATAGAAGTTTTCAAGTCACCGTTAATGAACAGATATCAAATCCAAGAAAAATTGAAACTGGAATCCCACAAGGAGGAATCCTCTCAACCACCTTGTTCAATTACTACGTGAACGATATCCCTAAACACCAAAATACAAAAATATGCATGTATGCAGATGACACTGCGATACTAGCAAGACACTACTTTTCACCAAAAATAGGCGAAACATTAAACGAACACCTACAGAAACTAGAAGCATGGTACTCTACTTGGAAAATAGCCCTGAACGTTTCCTAGACAGAGGCCGTCTTCTTCTCCAGAAACTACAGAAAAATAGAACCAGACATTTTTCTGGAAAACAAAAATATACCATGGTCTCTAGACACCAAATATTTTGGTGTAACATTGGATAAAAAACTCACTTTTAGACAACAAGTTCTACGAATTAAAAAGCAGTGTAATTATGCAGTAAATAATATTTTTCTCCTTATTTCGCGTAAATCTACATTAAGTAGACGTAATAAATTACTTATCTACACCCTGATACTAAGACCTATCCTGACCTATGCTAGGCCAGTCTGGTCGCATTGTGCTAACACAACACTAGATTTATTAGAAAAATTCCAAAATTCCACCATTTGAATGACAGTAAGAGCACATTGATACATGAGAAACACAGACATCAGATACTCAATTAAACTCCCAACACTTAAAAACTTCATTAAAAAATTATCAGAAAATTTCTTCCAAAAAAATTGATAACTCAAGCAATAAAACCATTAAAGAAATAGAAAATATACCCCACTCAGAAACAACCCACAACTACACAGACCACGAGAAATTTTGATTCTTTAATTTCACTTATATTATAAAAACATTGGTAACGCAAGCACACTCCTCACAAAAATTCCCTCCTACACACCCACCTATATATACAGAATTAACACACCTCACCATCGACCAATCACAGAGCGCGCTCTCACTGCGACCAGACTGAACAAGCAAACAGGAATCCAATAGACTACTGCTGCAATATCCTAAGCCTAATTTCATGAACTTCAACCAACTTCTCTTTTGGATTAATTTTAACAACACTAGTACTTCAACTAGTGTTATTCTAATATTAATAATAAATATTCAGCATATTTTTCAAAATTAATTTAATATTTTCTAAAAAGCTATTGCACTGTCATTTTACTTTATTATCTTAATATCTTAATCTTAACTTCTGGGCAAGTGTAAAACCAAAATTTAGTTTCACCTCAAATAATAGCCAATTCACAGGGGATTAAAGCCCGAGAGGGTTATGTTCCTCAACAAAATTAGTCGTTTTGGTTTTGCATGTGGCCAGGGTCATGATATCATCATTAAAGTTTCGTTTGGGTACATCATGAACTTCATAATTGCACTTTTTTTTCTTCGATGAATTATGAAAGTTTCAATAAATAGCAAGTAATAGAAATCGACTTAACATTAGGATTGTTGATAATATGTTCGTCTATTTCAATTTACATTTCAGAAGATGAAAGCTTTTCTTCCACAGCATTATTTTGTTTCTTCTTTTTCTTCGTAGACTAATTATCTATATTAGAAGATGAGTAGATACTAATATTTTCTTCAATGGATATACGAGCTTCCGAAGGATTCGGGCGGCAAACTCTTCATGTGATTCATAGTTATCAATAAAGTGCTTTTCCTTGTTTACTTTATATTGCATTGCACTTCTATATTACTTCGAACATTTTTTATTTTATTTACTACAAAAATTCAGGTATCATTTCACAAGATAAATATATTTCTCCACCATTGTGTGTAAGTCTTAAAATCACTTCAGAGAAGAGTTTTTAATTCTGAAAGAAAATAAGATAGAATGTATCTTCCTTAAGTAGCAGTATTTTGTAACACGCTTCTTTATTATTTCCTTCTATTTTCTATTATTAATCTTACTTATATAGTTGTTAAATAATAGTCAAATGAATAGAAATCCACTCAGTAATAATAACCAAATTCTTTTATTACGATGAACGAATATTCAATGTTTGATCCCTAATCTAATTTATCTATGGCAATAATTTCTTTACATGTCAAAGATAATTTTTAAATAATTTAAAGATTTTTTTCCTTGCAACCATATTGGGTTCTAGATTTTAGACGAACAAAAGATGAGGGTTCGAGTTGTTAATGTTTCGTCGATTTTTTCTAGATTCCATCCAAAAGCTCTGTAATCAATGCAGGCCTACCTTTGTTAACTTCAGCTGCAGTTTATATCACGCAATAAAATGCCGATTTCATTATTATTATAGTGTTTGCTTTTTATATATGTATCTCCTCAAATATTTATTGAGTTCACTTTAGCAATTCTAATTTAACCTACATAAAATACATTTCGGTTATTGGTCGAGATTTGTAATTTAAACAAATTCAATTAAAGGTCTCCAAAGTATTATTTGAAAGGGAAAACGAGATATAACTCACATAATAAATTTAATCCATATTGAAGGGTAAATAAATTTTATCCAAAAAACTACTAAATTTTATTTACGAGAAAAAGGAGTATTTATTAACATACATACTCAAACATCACTAATTCGAAATTCAAAAAAAAAAACAAAAAAAAAAAAAAACAAAAAAAAAAACCAAAAATTGAAAATTAAAAAAAAAAAAAAAAAAAAAAAAAAAACCATAACATGAACTTCAGATCGGAATTTTTAAAGAAGTCTTCGAATAAAATCTCAGACAATATAATTCATAGAAACACAAAGTAAAAGAGCTATTAAAACATTTTGTTTCTTTCACAAAAGCAACTTAATTTATAACTTTGTAACGAGTTAATTGTAGCAGAAACACAAATAAGTATCTTTTAACAAGGCAGTGGGTGTTAAACAAAAATAAAATACGTTCTTAAGCAAAAAAAATAAACAAAATTCTTAATCGTTCTTTGTATTCGCTACAAACATTTGCATTTTTCAACCAAATAATCTTCTCACAGAAGATTTATCTGAAAATAAATGAAGTCAGTTTTAGCCTTATAAATATTACTTATCCCATTGTTGTTCATTACTGTTTCTTCTACACGAGAATGTTAATCTTATTTTTTTTTTATGATTTGTTTTTCTTATGTTGAAAAGGTCATAAAATGCGAATGCATCTCAACAAAAATCCAGTCTATTAAGTTCTTATTCTAATTCAGATTAACCACTTTTTTCTTTTGTAAAAACCGTTAAAAGCAATTAAATTAAATGCTAGGAAAAATGAACTCAAGCACTTTTTTTGTTTATTTATCATGCTTAAATCGAAGAACTATTTACTCCTTATTGATATGTTTTACTGAATAGATATTTGTACTTACTTGTATTAACTTATTTATTTTTTTGTTATTATTAAGGTCTATTCAATCTAAACAAGAAGGAAAGAATAAAATGATCTCTAATTTTTTTAAAATGTTATAAGTTTGAACTCGCAGTCTACAGGAGAGTCGTGAAAAATTTTCTTGATACATAGTACCTTAATAGCTTATGTTATTTGAAGGTAGGCACTCAAGATTGTGATAATTTAAAATTATACAGCTCTCAGGGTCAGGGGAAATTTTTCAAAATTCTCGAAAGGCAACACCCAATTTTTCAGGGCATTGGAAATGCTTAAATGACCTTGAAACAATACATTTATGATAAATTTGCCGGAAGAAGAGCATTGTAAAGGACCAGTGTCTGTATATAAAGGAGGTGTGAGTGTGCAATACGAACTTAGCATGATTCACAGGGAAAGACAGCACACTTACCAATATGGGAACGTTGTATATATCATTCCTTAGGAAAACCCTTTAACAAGCAGTGTGGAAAGATTCTTTCTTGAATCAGATGTTCGAACATTCCAAAAAGATGACATTTCCAGTGAACAACGAGGTAAACTGATAAAGCTCTTTAATTTTAATGGGGAGAAGGCTGCCGAAGCAGTGCATGCTTATCCGCGAAATTATGAGCTTAGGTGAAGCCCCAAGTTCTGTAAAATCTCTACTTGATTTGGAAAACAATTTGAACAAACAGGATTCATATGCTACGTACTGCGATCCGGGCGACCATCTGTAACTGTTGATGTTGTTTCGGAAGTGTATAATACGATTACTGCTGTTGATGTGCAGAAGTTACAATACACAGCGTGTTTATAGTGTAATGAGGATTCGAATTCATCACCCGAAGGATATCTCACTTCCTACCTCAATAAATATTTGGTGAAACTTAGTCTCACTTGACACTTGCACTATAAGCTCTAATTGTCATTCATTGACTCACCTTCTTTTTATCACTTTTATCAAACTAGAAAAATGTTATCCAACGATTATTGTATTGGCGTAAATTTGGCAGGAATTGTATCAACTTTCCTGGTTGGCGGACTTGGAACCTTGGCATTTTTCATGTACATTAACCCCTCTAAGTGATGGGTCTTAAGCGGTAATAGGAACTTTTGACTAAACGGAGACAGCGCCATTCATGAGCATGAGCAAACATGGCACCTCAGATAACGCGGTCGCATATGCTATCAGAGCAAAATAACTTGATTCCCTTTTTGTTGAGAATTCTAATGGCATCTTCTCATGGCGCAAAATTAATGTGCTTTAGAACTGAATTATTTAAGACTGCGACGACAAACACACACACAGCAGATTACAACAAAGTTAATTGCCTGAATGATTACTACGTGTGGCCATTTATTATAGATACGGAATGTTGCCATCAGTTATTTAGGTACCATTGATTTACTAGACGAAACAGAAAAAAAAATTCATTTCTCACATTTGGGCATGTCATCGCGCAGTGTTGTCATGTGCTGAATTGAACTGGGTTGAGTTTGTTCTGCGCTGGATTGTCTTCTCTCAATCATTCGCGTCTAGTTGTCCAATTTTTTAAATTCAGTAATTAATGTAACATATTTGCGATTTCATAGAGATTAATTAATCAATTGTATTTTCAACTGACAACTATGACATTTAAGTAACTTTCAGAACTAATAGCTCCTGTCCACTTAAGCTTTGAGCATTCCATTCTAAATGATTTACCAAAGTTTTTTTCTAACTAATTGATAGTTAGAGTTTGTGGCTCAAGAGATAAATCTTGCTAAGCTGAGGCAAACGGTTGTTTAAACGGTATTATAGACAAAAAAAAAAAAAGAAAAGAAAACGGAAATAATTGGTTGAAAAGAAGGGAAGTCGAAAACAAAGAACGATCACTAGGGTATCCCTAGGGCGTTTTACCTGAATTGACGAAAAATAATAAGCCCCGCGGGAGAGAAAAATCACTAGGGTAACTCGGGATTCTGATTTCCATTTTAACATAAAGTCATATTACATACTATGAAGTGTAATAAAACAAAGAATTCAAGATTGTAAGGAATAAACATGGGGATCAACTTGCAATGTGAACTTCGTGAACGACCAGTAAATAGTTTATTGTAATAAATCTTTTTGATAATAACATTCTACTGACTGTCCAAGGCAGCAGAAGGGCCTTTATGTCAACAGCAAAAGCGAATTTCACTTCAATAAAGTCCAATCACTCGCCTTATTCGCCTGCATGGGAAAATTTCTTTTTTATTAACGCGTGCTGACATATTGTTGTTTTCCAAAAAAAAGACGTCAACAAAAATGTGTGGATATAAAATAAAGGATACATTCTATTAAGTTTAAAAGATGATTGACATTATAAAACAGTATGATTTTAATAATTTCATTTCGTTCTCTTAATAATTTAATTGACATTGCTAAGGCATACTTAATTTTAAATTTTGTCGTCTGCTTTTATTCTGATATCCGAACAAAATACTGTTGTCTGCTTTAATAATTTATTGTTTGCTCTTATTTTTTTTAATTCAGTAACTGATTTCCTTAATATGTAATATAATAATATATTTTTATTCCAGAATTGTCTCTTTTTATTTATTTATTTATTTTTATCGCTAACATTGACAATGTTTTTGTAATTTAGAATATTTCGCTTATGAAAATTAAAATGCATTACGAATTTGAATAAGATTTTTTTTCTTGATTATAAATGATTCTGTGTAGCTTAGGGCTCAGAAGAATGCTTACTGTTCGCCTTTTAATATTCCATCTTATGAACTGGTGATATAACTGGTTGAAGATGATGGTTACCCAATATAAACATTCGAAGATTTTATCGTCGTATGAGCTAGCTACCAATGATGTAGGCCTTTTAAAATCCGAATAAATATTTGAATAAACGTTAGCAAAGTTCAAATGAAATTAACAAAACCAATTTAAATTTTATTTCTCCCTTGTATTTGTTGAAATTATATATATTGCCCATGTGTAACTTAAACCTAGTAATAAATTATTGTTACACAAAGGGTATTTATATTGAATTTAACACGATCTCTGCTTCAACGGGGTCTACATTGTTAACTAAATACGAAACAATCACTCACCTGAGTTTCATATACGATAACGAAGGAGTTTTATCACTCAAACAATTAATAACAGTCCTATTATTGAAACAGATTTTTGTTTCTTATCCCTAGAGAACTATAATTGGATTTTCTTTCCGTCTGGAAAATATCGTAAGATATCGAAATGAGAATTCTAACTTATCATCCCATGCGCCGACTGAACCCTCAAACGATTACCCATTAAACCCTACAGTGGAAAAATATCGCTAGCAATAGTTCGGATTTCATTCCTTAAAATAGCAACTAATCACGAGAGGTTTCATTCGAACGGAATTTTCGAAACCGCGGTAGGACTAATAAATGGTTATAACAGATCTTGCCGCATAAAACAAATTCACATTCGCCCAACGAGGAAAATACATTTCTCCCTTTCCAAAGTTCTTATATCGATTGACGTTTGAAACAGATGGTATACCAATATATTCCCCTTACATCAACAACTCAGTCTCAGGGGAACTACAGAATCCATTGATATTTTCTTGCACTAAGTATTTCGAAATATCTTTTTTCCCTAGGATTTTCCTACGATTCCCTACTCGAGAAAAGGTATGGCCAGAGGGAAATTATGTAATTTTTCACTCTTTAGCACGAAGATATTTGAGTTATAAGCGTGAGAAATAATAAGATTTAAATATGAAACAATTAATTAAATTGAAAAGGGCTTAAGATACCTTTACAACCACTTTTGTTTTTCTTACTTATTTTTCGGTGTAAATTTCACGTTTGCATTAGTTTAGGTGGATATAAGAGACAAATTGAAATGACTTAGTTTGGAGAAAATAGTATCAAAATTTTAATTGTTATTAAAACAGTTAACTTTCAATGTTTAAAAAGCCATAGCATACCCTTTTTAAACGTAGAATAATAATTCATTTGTATCAAACATGTTCGAAGTTTATAAAGAACAATTTATATAATTATTTCTAGGGAATATTAATTCTTAAAATAAACGTATAGTTTTATATAAATACTTATTAATTCGTTTATGACACATACATTATATATATAAACTCGCTTACTTAAATTTTAACTTAAACGAAATTCATAACTTAAAGTTTCATGTAAACTCCGATGATTTTATAAAATCAACATACAATGGTGTACCACCAATGCCGCACGAATTTTATAAAGGACAATTTATGAAATTATTTTTTACATAATTAAGCTTTTACAGAAATGTATGCTTTTACATTTTGGCTGGTTTGTTTGCTGGGTTGAATTTAATGATATGATACTTAGTGAATGCTATCTACACTAATTTATTATAATTAAATTAAAATATTAAAGTTGACATTTACAAGATAAAGTGCTTGTCGTACTTACATTTACAATGCAAATATCACATTTTAGGTGCAAGTCGAACGCTAGTTAATATAATAACGTTCTTGTCGAATGTTACGTAGATATCTGATGTCCTTGCTTTTCGGAAATTTTTGGTTGAATGAATTGCCCATATCTCTAGAAAAATCTGAGACATACTCCCGTGTTTTGGTTGGACAGCTAAATTCCATAAACTTGGTTTTTTATCGTTCACTGTCCCAAGTAGGGCAGGAAATGACGCCAGTAAAACTGCTCATCTGAGGCCAGGGTGCATTTGGTTCCCAGAATAATCAGACTATAAAATGTCAAAATTCATCAAAAACAGAAATGTTTCTTGTCCTTTCACACGAGTTTCGTTGTATTTGATGAGGAGCTTGTTTAGATGTAAAGAGGATCACTGACAAACTTGTTAAATGTGGTAGCGCAACATAATCACCCATCAATACGTTTGTGGCGACATAGTTTATTTATAAAATAGCTTAGTCAAATCTTAACTTCAACTAAATTTTTAACTTAGATCTTTATTGAAAATCGTTTGATTTTATAATATTTACATCCAGTGGTGTACCACCAATGATTAATGAGCCTACAAATAATTTGCGTCATGCACCACTAGCGGTACACGCAGTCACAAAAAGATATTTTACATATGAAGATAAAAATGCATTTACATGAAAGTTGACTGAAAAGTAATGCCTTTGTGCCCATAACTTTTTATTTGCAAAAACTGATTTTCAAACTTCTTGTTGCATTTGATAGACTAATGTGTCTCCCAGATATTGATGTTTTTGTCTTTGTTTGCTGTGCTGAGGATTGAAAAAGATGACGACCTACAAAGGAGATAAAGTTGACGCAACGAGCGTCATTGCCTTCCACCTTGCGATTTTCACTTCTTCCCACGCGTAAAAGGGAGTTTTAAAGGACATCATTTTCATTCTGATGATCAGTTAAAAGTTGCCATTCAACCCCTGTGTTGACATCAATTGCTGTAATTCTCCTCCAACGGTTGGCTAGACTAGTTATCTGTTGACGAAATTGCGTGGGAAAGGATGAATACTATATTGGAAAGTGAATAGTGAATTAAATAGATGATACAGGTAGCTTTGATGCAAGGCATGATTGTGAAAATCGGACAAAAATTTAAAAAAAGTATGGCTATTTGAGCATTACTTCTGAATCAAACTTCGTATGTGTTACTTGCAGTACATATACTGTAATTACATAAGTTGTGTGAAAATTAAATCAGTCATAAATTTGTAGTTGTTGAATCAGTAATTAGTAAATTTTCAGGTCTAAAAAACAATTCCTTTGTACTTATTACTTTATATACAAACGAATATTGAGTTAAAAATCCTAAGATACATTCAAATACTTATTTTCTTAAAAATTGTGATTTGTATCCTGTTAAATTGAAACAAATTAATACCGCTGCTCATGCATTTTAGAGTCAGAATACTTCCTTTCTTAGAAGGAAATAAAACTCTCAAAATGATGCGATGCACCGAATAACATTTGATACAAGAAATATTTTATATACATAGAGGAAGTGTACTGTCATCAACTGCTTACTTCCCTTCATCGAACTCCTCCCACAATCAATTGAATAACTTTTTGACATTTGGCAACATGCCACTAAGGAAGTGATTCGCGCGTATTGTAGTTGTATATGGAATGTCACATGTAGCTGTGTGTGTATTTCGTCCTTATGTGTAGTTTATTAGCGTATATGTGTGTCTTATAATATTAACTAAATGCTTCGAAAATACAAATTATGTGTCGTCAGTTTTATTTGTCTGGAGTATTTCTTGACCAAGAATATATGGATGTATTTTAATTATAAAAAAAAAAAAACGCTCAGAAAAATTCAGGTAATAATATTGCTTACCTATTGAATTAAGAAAGTCACTCCAAAAGGACTGCATTAAATATTTGGTGGAGTGACGCGTACTCCTCAAAGATGAATTGCAAAAATGTCTACATAAAGATTGTACTACAACAACAGAGTTGTGTCCGTGGTAGCCTAGTGGTCATGGTTGTGGACTCGCGGCCATCGGTTTGTGTCGAGTCGTAGTTTCGAACCTTGATGTTACAAATGACCCTCCGCTTAGCCAGGGATGATGTACGTTGAATCTGTCGTGGCTCAAAGTTTTCCCGTAAGCGTGGTGTGGAAGTTAGGAGAGGGGGTGCCAGCTCAAGTGTTGTCCTTGTTACAAGACCGATGTTCAAAATTACGAGGTCCGTCGCCAATAGCCCTCGCGTTGCTTCTAGTGTGGCGTTAATAAAACTCCCAACAGCATATTCATATTTAACAATCTTTAGTTATGAGAAATGAATTGTAGGACTAGGTTTAGGAAAGTAATGCTTCAGAATCCATAACTGTTTGATTGGTTACCCGATTTCCAAAATTTATTATTTACTAGTAGAGCAACATGTATCCCGTATATAACGTAATATTCACTTTCCTACAAAGTTTCCATAATTTTCTACGTACTTCTGCCAATGCGTGACTAGTTGGTTAAAGGGACCAGAGAAAATTTTCGTCGGTGGTTTTCAACAGCAGAATTTAGTGGCAGCTTCTACCTTTTTTTCAATGTAAGAGTGACATCCCTTAAGATTGCTATACCTAAGAGCCACAAGTGTCATTCCAGCAATACACTTATTTTCTTTTTTCCCAGGTGCCGTGAATGTGCTGTGAACTGCAAAATGTGGCAACCCTTAAAGAGGCGAAGTTCCACCAACGATGCATTTGATCCTTTCACGTTTTCTTGCACCTTGTGATTTCACGTCTTCTTAAAGATGAGAAACCACTGTAAGAGACATCACTTTCGTTCCAACGATGTTATTTAAAGCCCTGCGTTGACAACCATCCCGGAATTTTTATCTGATGGGTTTGCCCGAATATTTCGCTCAGTGGCTCAAGTGGAGTAGAAAAAACGTCAAAAGGTGAATACATAGAGGACACGCGTACCTTTCAGGTACAACAAGAATTGTGAAAGTTGGGATGAAAATAAAAATATTATGGCCATTGATGCATCAGTTTCCAATCGATACAATACGTATGTAATAATTTAAAATAATAGGAATGAAAAAATACACAGATTCATATTTTTTTTGCGTTCTGAAGACTTCAAATGTGTTCAAGAAAAGGTATCTAAAACATGGAAGTTATTTTACATGAGCTAGAACCATATCGGAAACTAAATTCATTTCGAGTTTATATTCGTGACAGTCATGAAGTGCATTGACAACAATTTCTTTCATTTAGTAAATAACTAAAAATATAATTAAATATCCAAACATTACATTAAAGAAGTTTTTAACAGGTGGAGGAAGTAAATTCTTCGAATTCAATTGATAGATACGGCTCACACGAACGTTGAGAACCTAATAACTGATAAATGTTGCTGGCATATACAAAAAGAATCGTATCAAAAACAAAAAAATCCTGGGCTGGAGGTTTTACTATTTCATTCAAGACTCATGCTTAATGATAGCAAGAATTATATGATCATACGATAGTTAATACGATTCTTGGCAGCAACAAGCATTCATCTTAAGTTTCACGAGTATTATATCCAATGAATTGATTCAACTATTAATTAAAATAGTTGAATTAACTCAAGAAACAAAGTATGAATTGACTCAAGAAACATTCATGATCCTTTTAATAATCTTCCATAATTACGACTGAAATGCACTGTTTTGCAGGGAGGGTGTATGGTTCTATGCATGGTTCTATGTCATTCCTCTGGTGTTGTGTAGATGTTAGGAAAAGGAGGTGTCAGCTCGTGTGCCTTCCTCGACACATCACCATAGCTCAAAATAATGTTTTCAGTCTTTAATTGCAATCTTGATTCTAAGTGCAAAGTGAATTTTTTATTAATCAATGATTGCTAACTAAACCTGATTTAATGAAATATGCTACAAATCTCCTAAAGATGCCATATTAACACCTGTGTAAAGATTAATTTTATTTTTATCTTTTTTTACTGGAAAAAAGAGTTACATTTATCTTAAGATATATTTTATTAAATAATTTATCATTTGCTTTATATGTAATACCTGAAGAGAACGTTATCGATTACAATAATTTATTTTCTATACTTTTTTAATATTTTATAATTTGCTCTAATTTTACTAGGTAATAACAGAATCTTATCAATACTTTTAATAGTTCATTATGTACATTAATATTCTATCGTTTTTAATATCTGAACGCAGAGAAAGTATAATCAATAATTTTAACAATTTATGTCTCGATTAATATAGTGTCGTCAGCTTTATTTTTATACCTAAACAGAAACGTTGTCAATAGATTCTACCAATTTCTACATTATTTTTCTATCATTTTCTTTAATTTTAATAGCTTAATATGGATTATTAACGATTGCTTTAATATTTTATTTTGTTCATTAATATTTCATCGTTTGCTTTAATTCTGATATCTGCTCAAAATGTTATCTGTACCTTAAATAATTTATTATCTATTTTAACATCTATCGTTTGCTTAAATTTCAACATCTGAGTCTATAAAATTATCACTACGAGTCATAATTTTTTAATTTAATAATTTATCATTTGCTTCAATTTCGATTCTGATCATAATGTTATCAATATCATTAATAAACTTTTGTCTAATTTAATATCTTACAGCTTGCTTTAATTTCAGTATCTGAACAGAACACTAACGATAACTTTAATAATTTATTGAATTCTTTAACGTATTATCGTTTACTTAGATTTTGATATGTGATCAGTATATTATCAATAGTTTTAGAGATTTATTGCCTTCAATAATAATAGCCACCAAAGGGAATATTATATTAGTTAACCCTGTGACGCCCACCCGACCCGGGCTTCATCTTGTGCCATCACTAGATTCAATTATTAAACACTACGACACACTAATTAAAGAGACACTAGAACAATCTTTAAGTAATTTATTAACATATATTTACTATGACAACAACTCCCTAGGCTCTCCCGGGTAATATTTCTATTAGCCTCAAATTAACCCACCAATAGTTATCTAACAGACTCTTACCACTAATCCTTCCTCGACTGCAACTCAGGCTTTGGATCAACTGTTGAAAACAACAGCAAAGTGACGTCTTATAGCAATCTTTAATCTAACCCTTTAATTCAATCAGCTTAACTATAACTTCAGCTTCACTTCTCCTACAGCCTCTCTCTTTCAGCCTCTCTATTTCAGACTCTCTCGCTACTTTCAGTCGGAGTTTATATATTTCCTAACTCACCCACTTCACTTCATTTCTAACTGCTTTATATAATTACTCTACATATTCACGTTTCATTTTTGGTGGGTCAAAGGTTGTTTTGCAAAAGCAATCAATCTCAATTAAAAGTCCCCAAGGTTAGTGAAGAGAATCCGCGAATAGCCCAATGTCTCAAACCCAAAATGCCGTATAGCTGATTATATTTCAAAATGTTGTAGTAGACCCTTTTTCAAAATGTTGCAGCAGACCAATACACTATATATAATATATATTTGATACAATATATATAATATATATTTGATACCTGTTTTTACCAATGATGAACTAATTTTTAAAATTTGTTATATGCATCTCCTTAATTTTTTTATTAGAATGAATTAAAACATATATAAAAATTAAGTATTTTATTTTCTCATATATATTGATATATTCTCCTAAATCATACGTAACCAGTAATCAAGAAATGACTGAAAATTAATAAATATTGAGAATTTTAAGACCATTGTGATGCAGCAATTTTTGCTCAAGAGTTTTGAGCTGCTACTTTTTAATACCGCTTTCTTCTTGGAATGTGTTTGGGTAAAAGGATTTTTATATTGATTTACCATTATTGTCCAGGGAAAAGGCTTTGTAACAGATCACATAATGTACTAAATTAAATTAAAACAAACTCGATTTAATGCATTGTAAAGAAAAAAAAGTTTCTCCTTAATGGCGAAATCTGTTTCTTTGCAACACATTGCATCATATAATACTCATTTTTTAAAGTTTTGGTTTTGAGATGTTATAATCGTTCTTTTACTTCAGAATGCTTAATATTTTTATAAGGACTTATTTGGATAAAGTAGTGGTGTAATAAAAGAAAATGATGTTAATAAAAATATTCGAATTCTAGAATACAATCCATATATCACAGTTCAATGTGTTATGTGTATTATAGAAATTTAAGAAATACAAGACGAAATGATTTTAATTTCTTATGTATAATGGCTTCTCTATACGTTCCTACCAACTCAACTCGTTTCTGAGAAATGTATTTCGTAAGCTGTGGTGGACGTGTCATTCACTAGGGAAATCGACAGTGATAGCGCTTCTAATGGAAATGGACTGCATTTCGGCCAGATACAAGTTCAGAGATGGAATTCACTAGTCACCCTGTGTTATTAGGGAACGTGTTTTCTCCCTTCTGCCATCAGGGATGTCTTGAGTGGGGAAGAGCATTTCCATGCTTTTTACTACAGCTAAGTGTAGGTAGTCTGCAGAAGTTACCTAAGCATATTTGTAATTCACAATTTTTTTAATTTTTAAAGGGCAGCAATAAATAATTAAAATTGTAATTCATTTATTTGAATATTTCACGGTGTAGAAAACTGAACAGAATAACTGAGAAAAGTTCACTTAGAAACGTTCTTTAATTTACTTATGAACCATGATTTTAGGAATGTAAATTTTGTCTATTATTTTATGAGTTATTCTTACATGATTTGCACATACAGATAATTAAGAATAAAGCTGTTTCTGAAAAAATATACTATTTGGATGTCAATGAAAAAAATTACTAGCTATTTCGACTTATTTGATAATATTATGTAATAAAAATACTTTAGAAAGTAAAATGTTTAATCACGAACATTAGCAGTAGTTTTTATTAAAATATGTAAAAAATTTGAAAAAATAATAATAATAACTTATAACTTACTTTAAGAAGAGCCACCAACATTCTTAAAATCAGCTTTGTATCTTAAATGTTTCAGCTTTTTGAATCAACAAAATTAACTTAATTTGTAATTTTTCTAGAGGGTAATTGCATTAAATATTTACGATATTATCCTTTAACAGAACGAAACTTGCTTTTTTAAAAATAAACTGCTCTAAAATATAAATTCATATTTGCATTTTTTTAACCACAAATCTTAACGAAGAATTATAAGGAATAAATAAAGGTAGTTTTATATTCTAATAGCTATTATTCACATTCTAATCTACTTGTTTGAATTGTTTTGATTGTGTGCGTTAAAATATTTATCTCCTATTATTTTGTCATTTATTTTATCTTTAGAAAATACCATAAAATGTTAATGCATTGGATAAATCTTTTTGTATCAGACTGCACATTGTAATTCATAATTTTTTTTCTGTTTTACTTATGGCTCAGAAAAAAAATTTAAGAAATGGAATAAATGTTTATAAAGAGCACGTTTATCGAATATGTTTATGAATTCGGCTTGTTTTGGGTCTTTACAGCGGGGCTTAATATATATATGCTAATTTGGAATGTTCTTAGTACTAATGAATATGTGTTTGGTTTATCACAGGGCTGTTTTTCAAACATTTTCTTGTTTTATTCTGAGTATTTTCCCCTGATCAGCGGCGTCATTTATAAGTATGTACTATCTACGCACGCTCGCAGTTTTATGGAAAAATAAAGTATTTCACAGAATGTGTAGTAAAAGACTTCGAAAATAAATTAGTTCCATCTAGCGTTTTTTATTATAATTGTATAATTCGAAAAATAATGGATTTTGTATCCAAAAATTATACATTTGCTTCTGCTAAATGAATCAATAAAACATAAACATAGATTAAAATAGCGAATAACAAATTATTATGCTTCATTAGTAATAAACATTCAGTGGATTTTTCATGCTTGACTTTTATTATAGTACTTTCATATTTCAATCTGTGATAAATAAAGCATTTGGTATTGAACAATTAAGTAAAAATACTCTGGCATTATATATACAAGAAAAAATACTCAAAAAGAACTCAATATTAATGTGTTTGTTAATTATTTGGACAAAGTACATAGGTCGTCAATAATAGTTAAGCCCATCTCTCAAGGGGGTGCCCAATGTATTTACTCAACTTATGAAGTTTAAATTATTGTCAACTTTTCGAACATTTGGTCATGATTGGAAAAATGGAACTCTGATATATACATAGAAATTTAGTACTAATTCTTCTTCTTCTCAGTATGGTGCATATAATTGATTGATCGCTTATTAATGTCACACTTAGAAGCAACATGAAGGCTCAGTGATAGTTGTCATAATTTTGAGCCTCGGTCAAGTAAATAAGGTAAGACCGTGTTCTACAGAGACAGACTCAAGAGAAATGTAAAAATGGACAAGAAGAAAGGTTGAAAATAAAGTACGCTCCCTAGGATAACTTTGGCGCTTCAGCCGTTTTTATAAGATACAAAAAAAAAACCATGGGAAAGTAAAAGATCTCTAGGGTACTTTTGGCCATGATTCCCGTATTTACTTAAAGAGGATAAACTCCTGACTGAATGATGACGATGAAGCTAAAGTTGCCTGTAAAGTGATGTATCCACTACAACCACTGAAATTCCTCTATTCCGGTTTTGCGCAACTTATCACACGTCGGCACAAGTGCATGGAAAGGGATGGGGACTAAGTCGAAAGTTGAATAGTACATTACATTGAGGATGCATGTAGATTTAAAGTACAATAAGAATTAAGAAAATCGAGTAACAACAACAAGAAAAAAAAGGTTATATTCATGGAGTCATAACTTTCCATGCCGTTTTTATCCATCTCCCAGTTATTTTGTATTTGTGAATGCAATGATCGGAGGTTACTCACCTCCCCCCACATTTTTCAGAAAAATTAATTTTTTTATTCCATTTTAGCCATCCAAACCAGAAATTATAAAAAAAAAAAAAAAAAAAAAAAAAAATTGACAGCCTTGCTGCCTATTCGCCTAATTATTTTTCCTTTCGTTTCCTTAATTTTTAAAAACACAGTGGAAAGATGCCCAAAAATTCAATACTATTTATCACGATACGATTATTAGACTAGTGAGTCACGGCTACTATTTCTTAAGACACCATAATAAATAGTGGAGACTTGCACAACAGGCATAGTATTTGGTATGAGGAAAAGCAGATAAGATAGATAAATGTATGGAAGTCAACATTTAACGAAAAAAAAGACGATTAATGTTGTTTAAACTTTAAAACAGAAAACATGTGATTCTGAGAATTTTAATTTACACGTATCTCATTTAAATTCATACTATTAGCTCACATTCTCTATTTATATATCTGCTTCAAAATTTTCGATTGTTGATAAAGTACTTTTTATTCATCCTCTCAAATTTAAATAATTTAGTTATCATTTTGTTAAACTTGTGGATGACACTTGATGTTAATACAGTTTTTTTCAAATATTAATACTTTTCATTAAATTTAATTGGTGAAAATGCAGTTTAGCCCAACCACTTGGCACGATTTCAAAAATTGTTGAACTTGGCAATTTTTTTTTTGACTGAACGTTAAGTCCGGGAAGCGAATCAGAGTAGCCACATTTGGCAAAATACCACCAAATAATTCCTTTATTCAAGGGTGGCTGGGCTAAACTGCATCCCAACAATTTAATTTACCGGATGAATTAAGAAACAAGTCAATGTTTCTATGTCATTTGTCTTGCAATGGTAAAGTTGTTAGAGCTTCGGCGTAGAATCTTCATGCTTTAGAATCTAATCTCGTCGAAGCATAAATTTTTTTTATTTGATTTTCAAATAATTTTGGTTTTATTTAGAAGAAAGAATTTCTCATATATAAAATATTTAGCAGGATATAAGTTTAAGAATAAATACCTGTCAGTGATGAAGCGTGTAGATCGCTGGAAAAAATTTCTTTTGCCTCTTAATATTGTGATTCTGTCATATGTATGTACATATTTATATTAATTGTAATTATTTAATAACAAGTAACTAAAATAAAAACTTTCTTTGTTGACCTAAGTAGGAATTGACTTAATTTTCTTTTTATACTACTTGTTTTCTATGTCATTGAATGTATAGCTTTGAACACCTAATTAAATATTATCTAGCAATTAAATATTATCGAGAAATCTATATTAGTATATTTTATTTTCGCTTATTTTGTAAAATAATGAAATGGGTATAAACCAAGGACTTGATTAAATTCATTGGTTAGGTTTTGGAAAATTATCAGCATTTATTGTTTATTTTAAACTAGTTACAATTTTTAAGGAAATGATCACTGTGATCATTTTTGAATTCTGAAATACATCAGTTTTAATTCAAATACATTTATAATATTATTTCTTTGATAAAAGTTATATATGTATGGTATAAAAACAATAACTAAGTTAAGATCATCTTAAAACACGCTCGAAGGTCATCTTACGAGAGTAGGTTATACACAATGTATATCCCCCTAATCAGTAAACTTACTGAAGAGAGCGGGTTTGTGTTATTAGGAACGAAGAGGGAAATAGCTGCAATCACTTTGCAAAAGTCAGTTTGCAATACTCTGTCTGCAGCTTATTTGATCTTGGAGCGTATGGTTAAAAACAGACTGATCGCTGATAATTTAGCCCAAGTATTGTGTTGTAATAGCAAAACAATTTTTTAAACAAAATTTCACATAAATATATTTAATTCCCTAAAATATAATTTGTGCCTCAATTTTTATAACAGATTGTTCTTGGATTTCTCAAATGGGGCTCGGAATTATTTCTCGCAATTCGAGAGGTGCAATCAATAGTAGTTTCTAATGTGAGAGTCTGAACTAGCGTTAAAACAGCTAAAATTAAAAAGGAGGTCACGCATATATATATATATATATATATATAAAGAGAGAGAGAGAGAGCAATGCGGCACGCTGGAAGAAAATACCTTCCTAAAGTAGTCCGCAAAATCTTTTGGGCTGGACAGGCCTGGTATAAACTATCAACTGTTATTCCTCAATCCAAATGCATCGAGAATTTACCATTTAGTGGCTAAATTTTCAGATTGTGTGAGTATATGTTTACACTATTTATACTCCTCGAACCCCTCCTCTTATTTTTTTGTTGCCTATAAATTGTTTGACAATTCTCGCTAATAATCGCTGACAGCCATAATATAAGTTATATAAAATTGTTATTTTATACCTTTATATTTAACCGTTATTTCAGCATAAGATTCGAGTTACAATTTATTTATATTTTAAGTATTCAAACATTTGGAAAAGTGACTTGGTTAAAACCTTATCTTGGTTAACCTAAATTCTCAGATACACGTAATTTTTCTTTGTAATAAGAATTAAAAACCAATTTTATTTCCCCATTAATAACAGTAGTTTAATCATTTGGATTTAAAAATTCTTACTTTCAGAAAACGTGATGAGCATAATGAAAAGCAAAATATTAAATTTGAATTATAAATAATTAATTATTGGCTAATTATGTAGGATGATAACTTTTATAGATAGATTACAGATCTCTCTCTCTCTAAAGATTTCTTGAAATAAGTCAGTCACCTAAAATAATCTTAAGAAGCTTGACCACAGTTTCACTATTGTGACTGTAGTTTCACTATATTATACTGTGAATCAAGAGCCTCATCCCTCTGATATGTGCATTCTCTCTTGTTTGTGGAAACATTTAAGGTTTCAAAGTTTATAAAAGTAATCCCTAAGAAATAAATAATATTACTCACAGGACACAAGAAGTCATTGCCAGTTTTATAAAAATGTTTATCAAAATACGGAAAAACGAGTTTAGCATTTCCTCCAAGAAGGAGGTGGATATTTTGAACATTTACTGTAAGCGCAATTCCATAATCTTTTCTATCTACATTACGTTAGAAATTATTTTATCTGCATAAAAATAATTGTTTTGATATTCGTTTATTTCGTATAATTAATTTACAAATCGTCAGCAAGGGAACTTGAAAGGTTCTGCTGAATCCTACATAAACTGCTTTCAAAAAGTTAAGAAATTCCGGGAATAATATATAATTTTGGTTAGTTACTATGTAATAAATTCGTATATGTAAGACCAATAAATAAAAATTTAATTTCTATCTCGATTATTTTTTGTAATAATTAAAGATTTGCGATTCCCCGGTATAATAATTAAAATTTTATGATACAGAGGGTTATTTTAACTTACAGCTTCTTGATACATAACAATTCAACATGAATAGCTTTTACTTACAAGTAGATACTTTACAAAAGTATCTACTTACGAAACACTTCATTCGCAGAATATATTTTATCCAAATATCTTGGTTATTCTTTAGTAATAATTTAAACATTACGATATCCTCTCTATATTCGTTATACCACATTCACTGATACTGTCACCAGCAAATTCTTTCACACATCAACACTTGAGTCTTTGCTTTGTATAAGCAGACACTCTATTCTAACAAATGCCTTCGCTGCTTCCTTAATCATAAGAATAATATAAATAGTAGATTTCGCCAAACCCACCTGAGAGGAGAGATTAGAAACACGAACACCGTTGTCATCTGCTATTTTCCTCTTTTATCAATAGTAATTCAGTTAGGCTTCTTAATAGTACTAGCACTGGCGCTTATCTCTTTTTCGGGATCCATATGAGACTGTTCAAAGCAAGATTTGTACGAAGATCGTAAACCGACTTGCTCGTGAACCAAAGGGTGATTGTAAACTAAAATTATTCAAGGATCTTAAATGGAAAAGTCTCAGAAAAATAAATTAATTGTGTATAAATCTTCCATTTCAAAATTGAATTACTAACACGCTTAAGAATGGCAATGATTCAAATCAATAATTAAAATTATGTTATTAACATAATGTTTGTAAAAAAAAATTAAAGGATTGACTAAGAAAAGAAAAAAATATAGCATAAGCTTTTATTTGATAACAATTTCATTTTGACATACTCGATATTTTGTTAAAATGTAAGTATTTATTTAGAATGGTATGGAATAAGATAATAGTTCCTTTTCATTTTCTATTGTCTCTTTACTTAGGTTTGAAAGCGTTCGATATAATAATTAAACATTGTACACATAATATAAATATTTATCAGCATGAATACTATTGTAGAGAGCACGACAACTAAGAGCAGACGATTTCTTCAAAAGCAAAATAAACAAATGACAGCATCAACCTCAGATTGAAAGACTGAAAACGTGCGAGAATGGAAGAGAAGTTGAGAACGAGTTTGTGCGATTGAATAATAGAAGTTCATTTGAAGTATTGTAAAGTAATTGAATGAA
>BMAW01049388.1:52440-114899 GCA_019974015.1 Nephila pilipes
GCAATCGATAATTATTATTATCGATTGCCATACTGCTCAAACTATATCGTTTGTTTCTACGTTTGTTATTAATCAAAAGTTTAAAAAAAAAAGTTCCCAAATATTTTGTACGCTTCACTTCGTAAAATTAGTTTCTCAATTTTAGCTAACTTTTCATGAATTCTTGGTAAACTACAAGGAATATTTCTATTTAAGCCTGAGGTTTCATTCATTCTAGGATTGTTTAGCATTTGCATTATTTATATGTGATGATTCATTAAATTTACTTTTCGAAATGATATTTACGAAAATAAGAGTTTTGAGTATTCATATTTTTCTAGTTATAATATTTAGGTTTGTAGTTTTTTTAAAAAAATTAGAAATTGAATAATTATTCTAAATAATTAAATATTATGTTGTGCTTTAAAAGATTAAAGTAATTTCGAATCAATTCATGAAATCTTTCAGATAAGAGATTATTAATTTTCAATTTTCTTAGTTTGAATATATATATATATATATATTGAGGATATTGAGATGAGATTAAGTAAATTGGATTTGATATCTAGAAACATTTTTATATTATGACAGTTTTCTCACTGAAATCTTTATTTTACAAATTTATTTTTGTGAATTTCTGATATTTACATCTTAGAATGAGAGTTTATTCCAATATCTTTTGGAATTGTGATATATTAAAAAAAGGTAATCTTATAAATAAAGGCTATTGCCTTTCAGAACTTTCATAGATCTTTAGGATCTTTCAGTTAAGAAACAAATCCACCTCACAATATTCGGTCAACAAAGACATTTAGTTATTGGTCTAGTTGTGAAGATCTGTCAAAACATTTCTACATAGTATACGTTTACAAATATATATTTTATTCAATGGATTCCAAATAATTTTAACAACTAAAATTCTGGTTTGTGTTTCATTGGATATGATTTCTAATCATGATTATATTCATTACGAGATTTTTATTAAATGTTTCATATTTTGAAATATTTTATACTTTTTAACTAAGTATTATCGATTTTCAAATTTTATCTGTTAACAGGGCATAATATTAGACATTTTCATTTAAAAGGCTCCTTGAACCTATTGCACTCTAATTCATGATCAGATATCACAAGATCTTAATTTTTAGCTTTTGCATCTTTGCGATTTGAATTGATTATTTTTTAAAACAATGGATTTGGGTATGTTGTTGTTTTTAAAGTCTTAAATATTTAACTAAAAATATTTAATTGTATAGATTTAGTGTTTAGAAAAAAATTATATTTTTATTTTGATAGTTTTTAATTGAAGAGCTTTTTCGGATATTTTAATTGGATGTTTTTAATGGGAAATCTTAATGGATGGCTTATAATTAGAAAGTTATTAGGTGAAGATTATTTGATTGGAAAATATTGGTTTTTGAAAAAAAAAAACGTAATTCAGATATCTTGCCTTTCATTTTCTTTCTTTCTTTTCTTGTTTCTTTTCTTTAATTTACAAATTGAATTTTGGAGTAATCCAATTTTCACCCAACACGATGCACTGGGAGAGGGTTGGTACAATAAGACATGTTTAATCCCACAATTAAGTTTCCAGTCTGAATAGGCACGTTTTGTTTTGTTGGGTATTCAAATTATTCATTTAGTTTCAAAATTGATTCACTTTTTATTCATATTTCCTATAAATGTTTTCTTTTGTTGATTTTGGATTTTAATTGTTCTCTTATTTTTATGTGTTTTAATAATAATTTCGTTATCTTATGCATATATATATCTATGTGTGTGTGTGTGTGTGTGTAATTGATTGGTTAGAAATGTGGGTCTAAAAATGAATTAAAATCCAATCACAGCAATCTCTTATACCATTGTTAAGATTTTCAAAACTAATTTATTTCTTAAAATTCTCAGACTGTGAGAAAAGTTAAATATATTTAGTTGCAAATTTTTTTAAGAAAAAGTACTTCATCGGAAAATAAAAAGGACATTACAGAACATTGAACACAATTCACAATTGCAAATCTGGCAATATTTACAAGATCCATCGAATCAAACATTATTCTATCAAATGACGTAATTTAATAGAACATGCAATGTGAGTTTTTTGTCATTTACTCAAAGAAGAGATTTTCTGTAAATTTAATTAGTATCACTGATTCTAAAAAGTATATGAATAACTTAAGAAAATGATTAAATTAAATTTAAAATTTTAATTCCATCGTGCATATAAATACATATAAATAGCTCTGAATATCATTTATTGTGATATTCAATTATTTATAATTTTAATGAAATTGATTATACGTATATTAATGTTATCTTGTCCTTTAACTTACTTCTCATATTAAAATGGCACAATTAAGATTTATGGACAGAAATAAATCTATTATTATCCAAAAAAATAAGCAAATAAATTTTTCGCCCAAGGAAATAGAATTTTCTTTTATTTAATAGCGTCTTTAACTATATCTAATTTTACCAAAAGAAATCCAGGATAATACCCAGTCTCAAATTCATTTGTCTGTTCATATTTATCCATGTGAAAATTAAAAACAATGAAAAGAATGGAAGGAAATGTAAGAAAATAAATTATGAAATAAGTATATTCACCTAATCAAAAAAAAAATTCCAAATAATTGTTTGAAATTTATAATATAACGAATAATTTTTTCTATGAGCCGTTAATACTGTTCAAAATGTGCTCTTCGATTATACGAGAGATGTACAGAAAGTAAAAGTACACCTTTTCTTGAAAATGGGAAAGGTGATACATTTTCGAAAATTTACAAATTCCTATACAAACATCAAAATATTTTTGAGCGTTATCAGCTTCCATCTCTATGTTACTGATGAGCCATCAAATGATGTTCCTGATGTCTTAGTTAAAAAGCCTCCCATTATCTTAATGGGCCCTCGATTGATAACACTTCGGACTTCAGTGACCTCGAAAACCATTTTTCAGCCATAAACGACTTCAGAGAAATGAAAAGAAATAGTAAAGGTGCTATATAAGCGTCGTGATAGGAGGGCTTAACGATGTCCGAACCGAATGAATCTAAAGTTGCTTTGTGGCGTTGGCTGTGTGGGGCATGCATTGCTATTAAACACTCTCTCTTCATAACACTCATTTTTTGTTTCATATCGTCTTCATAGTTTTCTGAGGGTTTCTCACGGCTACTTGGCGTTAATTCCTTCCTCTTGGGGCAAATATTCATTGACGAGAATCGTTTTACAATACCAAAAGGCAAGAGGCCATGATCCTTCATCCTAAACAATGATTTTAAATTTTTTTTTCTACTACTTTAAGCTCAAGAGACACCACATTAGTTCGGTTCGTGACACCATCCCAGTAAGCAGTTTTTATTTCGTTTACATTTTTAAACGGCATTTTTCTCTTCTCAAGAAAAAATCGGATTACGCACGTCAACTTCCAGTAGGCGAGTGTTTAGAATTATTTATGTATTATGTATCACTGTAAAAATTTTTTGACTTAATTTCGTCAAAAACACGAAAATTCCGAAGATGAAACTGAGCTCTGAAAATAAAGAAGAAGCAAACTAAAATTAAATTCGGTTTTGAAGTTTCAAGCACTCGAGAGGTTACAGATTCACTGTTTAAAAGCGAAATAATGCAACTAGACTTGCGTTTGCACGCATTAAGTCGATTTTCAAAGGCAAAAAAATACTTCATTTCCCCTTGGAGAGATCTAATGGAATCACGAAACTTACAAATCATCTTACATAACAAATGCTCTCGAATTATAATAAAAGAACTCAGCTTAAAAATGCAGAAAGAAAAAAAAGATGTGTAATCAGTCTAATAAGAAACGCTAAAAAATATTTATAGTAATATTTAATTTTTACAATGAATATGTATCTGAGAATGCGGTTTTCCTTTTTATTGGAAAGTGGTTTTTTAATGTATTAGGAATCCAATTTTCAATGAAGGTCTTTTTTTTCATTATTTACGTGGCTTTTATTTTTTTCTTCAAAAAATATCTTTTATTTTTATTTTGCAGTTAAAAAAACAGTTACTTACCATTTCCAACCTTTCTTTGCGTATTTGGAGTGGCATAACTTTAACATTTAATGTTTTTTTTTTCCCTCTCTTTTCTTGTCTTTTTTTCTGGACGAATATTCTAAGAACTCTAAATGTGTTATTAGTTCCGATTTTATATTTCGCTTTACAGAAGTGTATTTTTTGTAATTGTGGATAATTCAACATTCTAATTGCTTAATACGATTGAAATATAAAAATGGATATCCTGATCATATGCTTGAGGTCACTTGTTCATTCATTTGCAAATAGTGCATTTTTTTATCAACTAAGATTTCTCGTGTCAATTATCATTCATGTGTATTTTACTTTATATTTATGATAAATATCTGTGTCTATATGTGTGTTAATTAAAAACACGTTCGTAAGATGGAATGAATTATTTTCTTATTGATTCATACAGTTTTCTTAAAAATTAGATACAGAATATGTATCTAGTTTGGGATACATATACGTGTTTTAACATTCCCTATTTCGTCATTTGTAAATGTATTTGAGTTATTTAGTTTGTGTTATCTGGCTTCTGTTGGCGATGAGTTACAGATCGCTTGGGTTAGTTTTCCACTTGTGTTGGAAAGGTTGCCTATGTAATGACAGACGGGTGTCGGACTTTCTGGAGAGAAGTTGTTCTGTAAACAGTTTATTAAACAGATATTAGCGCATATTTAAAAGTTTTGTTCCCCTTTTTCATGGAAATAGACATACTTTCACATATACATTTATATATCCTTAATGAAAATGTAAGAATAGAATCAGTTTCAGGGCTTGTAATGAGAACAAATACCAGTATTAATTAAAGTCTGTTTAGTTCTTTTGATGAGAGAAAGAAGCAAATAGAAAAAACAAACAAAAAGAGCATTACGTGTTTAAAATTGGTAATGCAAGGGGCGTAGCTTTATCGTCTCGGCTACAACGGGAAGAGAGAGAATTTTGCCTGTTTTCCTATTCACAAGTATATGGAGGGATTTCTTTGGCTCATGTGGTAATCACGATGTATTGGACGAAAGGATCCTTTTCGGACTGTGACTGGAGACGAACAGTCATGTAGGGATCGTTTCTACCGGTTTGAGATCGTGGGAAATGTAGATTCAGCAGATTTTTTACATATATATATATATAATATTAAAAAAGTTGATATTTGGATAATTTTTGCTGAATATAATTATCCAGTGAGTATACCCATAAAAAAGAAATACTGAAATTTGTTTAAATATTTTAATTTCCCGAAGTACTTTAATATTCATAATTTGATAAAACAGAAATTCTCCGAAAGATCTAAATGCTCAAAATCTTGTAAATTGCTGAACATGTAAGACGAAAGCGGTAATTTGCAGAGATATATTCAAATAGATAAAAATATCACTAAAATTTGAAAATCTTTTACGAATTCCTTAAAAATTAATAATGCCTTTTACCTGAAATCTATTCTATATATTTTTAAAATATAATCTGATATTATAGTGTGAAATGATTACATTCGTATATCCATTGAGAAAAGTCTTCTTAATTTTTCTGCAATTGAATTTCTGTAACACACTAATAACAGAAGTAAATTTCACGTTTATATAATTTTTCATACAAAATATTAGGATTAAGATATATATTTGATATAGTTCGTATTTGAAATGCGACAAATAGTTATGGTAACCAACCATGTAATCATATTTCAGAACTCGCTGGCTGCGTTGTTTCCGTCAATTCGTGGATTTCAATCCCAATGCCATGAAAAACTCAGGGTGTAGTGCTGCTGCTGCATTTTTAATCTGTTGAGGCTCAAACTCTTCCCATTGTCGTCGTGGGAAAATTTGGAGAGGCAGATGCCACCTCACGTCCCAAAATCCTCCTCTCTTATCCGAGGTTCAAAATGAAGAGACCCGCCAACAATAGCCCTCGTGTTCTTCTAAGTGTGACGCTAATAAATAATCATTCAATTAAAATATGACAATTTTAGTGTACAAGAATTATTTGAAGTTAATTGTCGAGTCAAGCTCATAATAAACATAAATATTACACTATGAAAACTACTTACTCTAAACAATTACCTCTTATTGATTATTTAAGTAGACTCTAATTAGTAGATATAACTGAAATTCTTTCATGAAAAATTCTGAATCCAACAAGTAAAATATTTGTTTCGTTTCAACTATAATGTTAACAACAAGAACATTAATTAGAAAAATGCAACACTGTATCGAAGGTAGCAGTATTCAAGTTCTCACACACAATACGTTGTTATTTTAGATCACCTACTTCCTATGTGGCTGAGTCACTAACGCTGGCTCTAGACTTATGGTGGTATCACGTGTTCTTGTCTTGCAAAAGAATTTCTATGATTTTGTGTACATAAGGATTTGTCTAGTAAGACGTATATAGTAGTAATTCTAAGTGTAGTGAAAAAAGTACCTCTTTCTGGCGACAGATGGCGTTGTTGAGGCAAGATGGAATTACCATTTTGGGCTGTTATTTGTTGAATGGCGCCAAAAGCATTGTGAAACTGATTCGTATATTAGTTTTCATTTAATAACCATTTCATTTCTAAATCATGTTTTGATTGTTTTCGCGTCGTGCTGTCATTTAGCATCGAGTTGTCACCGTCGATGAGACTGGTATTCTTCATTATACATCAGAAACAAAGAATCAGTCAAAACAATGAATTCCTTCGGGTAAATCTGTTCCAAAGAAGACTGCGGAATTCGAAAAAATAATGATGACTAGTTTTCGGGGGATGCAACGATGGGGTATTATACTCATTCGTTTCTACGAAAAAGGTGAGAAACATCAATGGACAATACTGCAGTTATCCTATTTGCGTTTTCCAGTCCTAATGGGTATATTTTGAAGCATCCTCGTAAGTAGGGGTATACTCGATATGTACTTGTTCTAAGTATACAACAATTTAGATATGTTCATATTCTAAGAAATGTTTGATAAATTATATTGATTCAATTGCTTCAGTTTAATGTATATTTATTAATTTCACTCTGTCCTTCAAAGAAAAAATCATACTCATTTTAGCGATTTAATCCGTTACTTTTCTTTACATTCCCAAGAGCTTGCAGTGATCCTCTCCCAAAAATCGCAACAAGCAGCAACATACGTAAACGTGCCTAAAAATACTCCGGAATTCCTTTATTTACTAGCTATCATAGGCTCACGTAAAATACAAAGGTACCCGCTTCAATTAACCAAGATCAACCGACAGCTGATCCTGAATCCGACCCAGAAATTGAACACTAAATTGCAGTACTTCACATTCTAACGCTACATATGTTTCCATTGCCAAACTCTCTTAGTATATCGAGCTGAAATAATCCATTCCGAATCACACTTATTTAAAGGTCAACGGTGCATCTTAATACCGACAGCCTTATCAATATTGATAGCAAATGACGTGAACAGAAAACATTCCGATTGACACTCAATACTACAGGGAATATGCATTAATTACAATAATGGTTGGATAAACAACCTCCTCTAAAAAGCGTTCAGAAAATCTCTTTACAGAAGAAATAACTTTCCTTCTTAGGAAGTAGTTGGGCGGTGGTCCTCTCTCAAGAGTTGAAATAAACAACTACAAGATTGTAGAAAGACCTAATAATTAATCAGGCTTGGAATTGCTTTCGTGTCCAGTTGTCAAAAGCACTATTAAAACGCATCGGACTAGATTTCTGTGGACCGACAGATACACAGAAGACAGACCAAACTCAACAATGTCAGCGGACTTGCGTTAAAGTGGTGACACCAGCTAAAGCTGTATGTTTATAGAACTATAAGTAATAGTTCTATAAACATAACCATGTGTTCAAAGCCTTTTCACTTTAAGGCTTTGAACACATGGGTAAGAAATATGCGTCTTTTCTACATTTTCATGCACTGACAGTAAATATGATTTTAAAATGCGCTATATTCCTCCAAGTTTCTTATAAGTTATATGTTTTCTAACTGAGGCACACATTGGATTTTCATATAAAGGAGTTTTGCAAATCTCTGTCTTAAGTGTATCTCGTTGCTTTCTAATTTATTACAATTGCTTATCATAATCTTTAAAATAATAGGGAGTCATTCTGTAAAGAAAAGAGAACCCAGAAAGAGGGTAATTATATCGCTTTTTTTTATTAGTGAGCTTCAGAGAGACTGGCGATTAAGAGTTTTGCTTATATGGTACCGGTGTAGTTTATTGGTGACGGTCTCGGACTCGCGGCCGGCGCTGTTTTCATCGCAAGCCTTGATGCCTTTAAAGACCCGTCGAGTAGAAGAGCTGATGCATGTTACATCTGGTTGAGGTCCTCTCATTGACGTGGTGTGGAAGTTCAGAGAGTGTGATGCCATCTGAGGTGCTGCCCTCGTCATTTGATTGAGAATAAAAATTACAAGGGCAATCGCAAGTAGCCCTCTTGTAGTTCAGTGGGAAATAAAACAATTAAATAATTATATTTATAAATAAAACAATTAAATCAAATCAATCAAATGATTGATAATGGATCAGTTATTGGTTTGTGAGTTTGTGAAATGAGCAACATTAGCTGTTTTTAACTCTGCGAATACATTTATTTCTTTTTAATTTCACGAATACACCCCGCCACTCAAGCGTTAATTCACTGATAGTTTTTGCCACATCTTTGGGGACATTTTACTTTATAAAGACAGAGTCCAAAACAAGCAGGCAATTTTAAAGAATTCTACTATTTTTATTTTGTATGTCATGTAGGAGATGAAGATAAAACATGGGCTCCCCATATGTTTAACACATGTTATTCTAGTTTGTTTCACTAGCTGAAAGGTGGCAAAGAGAAGCTATTGACATTTTCAATTGATATGATCTGATGAGAACAGACGAGTCATGCAGAAAATTCCTAATTTTGTCTTACTAAAATCGTTTGAATTTCTGGTAAAGCCAAAACCAGATATAAAATACTCTAACGTTTCATCTGCAAGACGTCTTGTACTCGCGAACCTGAACTACTTATACTTTCTCGGCCATCTGCATTAAGAAAAATATGATTTACAAAATAAACACCAGAAAAATGTGCGAAAAACACACATCATTTCATCCTTCTTTTAGTTCCAACATAAGGCAATACAACACTTAATTTAGGAAAGAGAAATTATTAACATTAAATTTTAATCGTCAGTATTAAATGATAATTAAGTCTCTGATGAGACCTGAATCTTACCAAACATCAATCGGAAAATTTAGGGTCTAGATTGCAGCGGCGGAATTCACTGGCTACAACCACTAGAATCCCATTATACCGAAAGATAAATGGAAAATTTTCATAGCGTTTTTCAATACATAACTCGTAATGCTTAGGTACAAATATTGATGGTTTAAGAGTTGAAATGGACTTCAAATATATCCTTTAGGGAAGGAGGCTGTTCATCGACTATTCTAAGAGAAGCCTTAAGGCAGTTTCGCTCCACATTGGTAGAACTAAATTATCCACACAGGAGATACATTCAGTGGAAACGAAAGAAACACACGAGAGTATGTTTATTTTAATAAAAGAAACAAACTCGCCGAGTTCAACTGATAGTTTTGTGGAAATCTGAAAATCAAGGGGATTCGTTCTCGGAGAGAATTTATAAAATATTGTTGTTTCCCGTGACGAAGGCACAGTTGAGCAATTGAAAAATACTGTACTGTTAAAGATTGCCTTTTAAAAATAAATACACGCCGGAACATCATTATGTTAAAGGCGATTCTGTAATGAACCAAAATTCGTTAATTCTTCCTCATTTACATATAAAGTTAGATTTAAATATTTAGAGAAAGCTCTGGACTACAATATATAACTTTTGCATGCATCGAGGATCAATCCCCAATGTAAGTGATGCTGAAATAAAAGATAGAATATTCCTTTGACCTCATAGTAAGAAACGTTTGAAACAAAAAATTTCAAGGAAGCGTTAAATGCTCTATAGATGGCTTTCTGGGAGATATTTGCTTCAGTTGTTCATGGCTTTCTAGACAATACTAAATCTGGAAACTCTGTAAAGAATTACTAAATGGGCTCTTATACAGTTACGAGATGCTAGGATTTCGGATGTCACTCAAAATACACTTCCTGGATTCCGGTTGAAATGGAGGCCGCGGTAGTCTAGTGGTTATAATAGAAAACTAGCAACCAGCATTGTTTCCGTCAAGTCGTGGGTTCCAGCTAGGCGCCACGGAAGAATAACCATCTTGTAGCTTTTAAGTGCAACGTTGATAAACAATCAATTTCCCTTAATCCAAAATTCCCATTGGGAATTTTAACCCGAAACCTCTGGAACTTTAAGTGGCGAATAAGGAGAATCATTCCACCAGAATATTCACACTATGAAACAAAATATGCGAAGAGAGGTTGGATCCTGATATGATGAGAGATTTTTGTTGGTTTGAAGATACCAACAAAAATCATTTATCATATCGGGTGATTTTTGCACCTGATATGATGTGTGATAGGATAATAGAGGAATCTTATGAAAAGAAAAATTAAAGGCACTGTATGTTGGAATGTCTTCAAACACTGCAGTATCTCAACTCATGGGTTTCTCTCATAATTCGGCTTTCTTTGTGTTTACGTGCCGATCTGCCAACGATGACTTTAATAGCATGCATTAGCGATCTTTTTCACCTAATTATTCCAGATTTTGACATTATAGACATTTTAAATTGTGAGTTCTCTTTGTATCTCGACAACCAGTGTTGCATAAGTTTTTGACCTTTCACCAATTCCAGAATCTCAGCATCTTTCATGATGACTTTGTTGAGATGAGAAAATTTCCCCGACTATAGGCAATCAGAAGTTTTCTTCAGCAACAATCCCTTCACAGTCCTTAAACAGATCTAACATCGGATGTCCTGATTTTCTACTCTCCTGTCTGCAATTGTAAATACATGTATAATAGTTGCATATACAATATAATTGAATACCTTTTAACCTGAAGTCAATATCCATTCTTGGAGTTTATCTCAATTCCTTATTTTCTCCTTCAAAACGGTACAACTCATTGGTGTGTTTTTATTAGTTACAAATGAATAGTTTTAATAGCATTTTAACTATTATACAATCAAATGTAACATATAACTTTGTCAAATTCTAAAGGCTCATGGCTGAAAATTACATGCAAATTAAATACTATTTCGCATAACAAAATTACATAAACAGATATTATTTGTTGAAAGTTATAACGTTCATTTTGTAACTTAGTTTTCAATTTTGTTTAAATCTCAGTCATTGTATGGCAAAAGTTCACATAAAAAATGTGACATTGCTTTCTCTAAACAACCTTTGCCCAACCAAAATGAAACGTGATACGTAAAGTTAGTATGTAAAGCAGTTAGGAATGAAGTGAAGCGTTCGAATTAAGAATTATATAAACTCCTTCGGAAGGAGTAGAGTATCTGAAAGAGGATCTGAGAGAGAAACTGTAGGTGAGGTGAGGTGAGGTGAAGCTGAAGTGTTAGATAAGAGAAAGGAGGAATTAAAGTTTACAACAGAGGGTTTGAGCAAAGATTGATGTAGATGGATATGGCCTAGTGTTTTCAACAGTTGTTCCAGAGTCTGAGTTGCAGTCGAGGAAAGGCTAGTGGTAAGAGTCTGTTAGATTACTATTGGTGGGTTGAACTAAGGTATTAGAAAGCTTACCCTGGAGAGCATAGTCATTTCTGTCATAGTAAATATATACTAATAAATTGTTGAAGAATTGTTGTGGTGATTCTGTAATTATTTGTGTCGTAGTGTTTAATAATTGAATCTAGTGATGGCACAAGAGGACGCCCGGGTCGGGCCGGCGTCACAAAATATATTTCCTTTCATTTCTTTAATGCCCCTTGTTGCAAAAAACTGATATTATTGACTCATGTTTGTAACTCTCTAAAAATGTAGTGGAGGGGGAGTTACGCATTTTTAAAGCCATTTTCGTTTTCAGTTCAATCGATTTAGTAAAAAACTGCTAAAATAATTTTTAAGTCGGAAAAGGAGATTAAAATTTATTACTTTATGCTATCAAATTCAAAATTCATCAATACTATGAGTATGTTACTGTACAAAATAGTACGAATCTTACACTTGAGAAGCATAAGTTTTTATGGAGATTCATGCAATTCTCTCAAAATTCTTTCTTCATTTTTGACAATTTTAAAAACTGTCTCTCATTCTTTCATACTTCGTAATTTCTAAGGTTCTAAATAAACAAACCTAAATAGCAAAGTTCAATCAAAGACTGATAATTTACGGATAATAAATAATGTAATATAATTGTAATTTATACATTAATGCCGAAGAATCAAATAACTTATGCATGTTTATATAATAACGATTATTTGAGTTTCGCATAAAAAATAAAGCTATATCTTATCTCTAAATGAAATATATTTTCCGAAGTTTATATAATAAATAGTTTTTAATTTCCTATCTATGGAAAGCTAAAATTCGATTTTCTTTCTAACAAGAGAATTTCATTAGATGCCAAACAATCCATACTAATTATCTTTCTATGTGAGATATTCAATACCCTTACCATTTACCCATTACACGTTATACCAGAGCCTTCTCCGTAGAGATCTTTCCGATTGCAGAGCTTAAAATGGCAATAAATCAGGAGTGGTTTGATTTGATAGGGATCTATTGCAAAACAGAGATAAGGCTAATAGTTCGCTAATGGTGTTCCCGCGCAAAATTAATTCCGATATACTCAATGAGAAAAATGCCTTCTGCTTTTCAAAATTATCAGATTGATTTCGGCCGACTGCATATCGATATTTTCTTTCACGTTAACAGTTCGCTCTGCGTGGGGACTTCAGAATCCATCGATTCTTTTTCCGGTAAAATTCAATTCCCTTTCTGGTTATTGGCATTTGCAACCTTCTTGGGCATGATCAAGGGAAAGTGTTCCACGGTAATTAATCATAGAGATGATTAAGTTATAAAAGAGATGAATAAGGAAGAGAAATTATTAGTTTTAAGCGATATCACTATTTATCCTGACAGAGGGAAAGCGAAAATTCCTGTGACTAGTAGGACCGTTGGGTAAACTTGACCCGGAATTTCGGACACTTTAAAGCAAACTCATTAATTACGAAAGTAATTTCATTCATAAATAGAATAGGTTCTTCCATCATTTGTTCTATAGTTTACATAAATATAATACCAATTTAGTATTTTAACCTAATTAATATTTTTGAAAAGATTTCTAAGATTTACTCCTATGAATGAATTCAACAAAAAGTCGTAAAAATGTAACATTTTTTCAATGATTATAATATTGACAAAATATTTCTGTGTGACACCTATTTTCAAAAGTCAATGCGATGACCTCTTTTTAGGGAAGGTTTCTTTACCCGTTTCTTTTGGAGTCCTGCGTTTCTCTAATATTTGTGATGGTAATCGTGTTTTTTCAGCAAAATATTTGTTGGTGGCTGAGATCGTAGAGCTTTCTTCGGTCAGCAGTTTTAATTAACATAGCAAACATTCTAGACCAATTTTTTGGTGCTCCAATGCAGCTTCATTGATTTCTTGTTCGGAATATGTACACGAGTAATTGCTAGATGAAATGGTGTATATACAACATTATCACATGCCAATCATTAATTGTTTTCTACAAAATATATGTTGATTCCATACATATTTTGAATCACATAAATTGAGCAATACGCTGTAGATAAGTCAACCCTCTCATAGCACAACAATTCATAACGTTGAATTATATCGCGAGTTTCCATTCGCTGACTTTAGAGTATTTCCTATCCGAATTTTTAATACGAAATCCCTTTCAGTAACGTGATTGAAATAAATGACGTAAATGAAACGTGACTTTATGCTGTTTAGGTTAAAATTATAAAGTGTGGTGAATACATTGGATACATTACCTTTATGAACAGGAATGAAACAAACAATGAAGACTTAGAGAATTGGAAGTTAGTTAGAGGATGATAGTATTAGTGAATTGATAACAAATGAAAGTGAGACTTCAGATCCCGTTATTCGTAATCTAAGAAGATCAAAGGAATCTCAGAAGAGGCAGGAACAGGATTCAAGGATCAAATCCTCAATTAAGTCCAATCACTCGAACCCAATTGAGTTGGTATGTATTGAATTAATTTAGAACGTTTATTCAGATTTGTTTAAAGAGGAACTACTGAGAAATCAAGATTAACTACTGAACGCTTATTGTTTAACCAGATGAATAAGAAATTAGTTAGCATCATAATTTGATTGAACTAACCATTTTGTTAAATGTGTATTTTTATGATGAATTAATATATCTTAGTAATGGAAGAAATCTAAGTAAAGCTTGACGTTATAATCTTTCTCTACTGAACTCAAACAGATGTATCAGCGGTCCAACATGATTGAACTTGAACGTTAATTGATGGATACATAAAGAAGCTGTGTCGTTTAGTCAGTGCATATCTTCGTGGATGTCGTTGGGTCATATTGTCCCAACGACAAATTAAAAATGAATTAAAAATTAATTGTTTACATTGAAAAATTTTTTGTGTTGATTTAGATTGCTCAAGCTCATGTTTTAATTGTGAATTATTTTCTGTTTAGGAGAGTAAAAAGACTCAATCTGGCGTAATGTATATAAATTGCTATTAACTCCCGGTGTCGATGGAAATCTTCAAGTTTTCCAATTAATCTCACGTTGACAGTGCATTGTGCATTGAAAGAACTGGAAACTATGTCGAAAGGCGAATAATGCATAACATAAAGGATGCATGCATCACTCAGGAGTAACAAGAAATATTAAAATAGGCTAACATCTAAGGAGTTTATGATCATGGAGGGATTCATTCTCAGTTAAAGCCTTATAATTCGTGAACAATATACATAAATATTATTGCTCTACCGCTCGTATATATTATTCTACCGTGAGAATAATATTTTACGACTATATGAATATTGTTTTATACCTTAGTACGAATACTGTTCTACTACCATTTAAATATGACAATTCAATTTTAGAACTTATGAGCGTAAATAACAATATAATACAGGTAATATTAAATTAATGAAAATGTAAAAAAAATGAAGATATAATTAAAAAAAATGAGCAAATTTCATTGAATAATGATTTAATTAAAGTGTTTTAGTAAATAACATTCCCATTCAATCTTTAAAAATGTTTTAGCAGAAAATTAATTTCTAAAATTTAAATATACCGCTGGATTGAACTTTTATAATATTTATTTGCCCATTAAGTTAAAGGAGAAAACAAAGGAAAAGAAGCATTAAAATAAATTATTACATCAATAGATAGACTAATTTCTTACTTTCTTCACAAATTAGTTATACAGTTAAAACACTTAAGTAAATGTTGTTTAACAAAAATTAATCGCGTTTTTAATTGTCCTTTTGTGAATATCCGAGAGTTCCATTTCATTTTATCCGACGAATGAGCTCTCTCATTGAGGATTTAGTTTCAAATAAATGAAGGTAGTTTTAAAATTATCTCTTTCGATGTTATTACTTATTTCATTATTCTTTGATTTAATATTTCCTGCAATGCAAAAATTGTTTTATTTTATCACTTGTTATTCTTTTGAAAAGAGCATAAGATGCGATTGAAACTGAACATAAATTCGCTCTTTCAGTTCTTATTCAAAGTATATTTATTTAATAAACTTATGAAACACAAAATCTTCTACAAAATATCCTGTCAAAACGCTCTGAAATATTTTTATATAATAACAATTAAGATTTTCTGCACTTAGATAATCGTTGTTCGTTAGTGCAACTTTTTCTTTACTTAAAAGCTGCTTTAAGGGGACTTAGTACCTTTGCACCTTCAAAAGTTCGATTTTTCAAATTTGATTTTAAATAATAGTACTGAATGTTAGGAGCATTTTAAAGCAAACCACGTCAAAATCCAACAATTATTACGTCCTGTGCAACAATAAATGTAAATGTCTAAAGTGGCTTTTTCTATGTAATGCAATGTAAACAAACCTCTTTTTCTCAGTTTGCTATTTTCACACTTTCCCACAGGATTAAAAAAAATCTTTTGCATGCAGAACCTTAAAATTTTACATGAGTGTTGTACTTGTAGATCTTTATTCTGTGAACCTCAATTTTGTTAATAAGATGATTAGATTTTATTTTATAACGTGATACATGAAAAAAAGTTACTAAATACAAACTTGATAACTTTTTTAATTTTTCAATTTTTTAATGTAAGGAAAATTTAAAATTTGAGGTTTACAGAATAAGGTCATTATTTAACTTTAATTTGGTATAAGAATTATGGTTCTACTGTACATCTTTCAAAAGTTATCTTGTGGGTAACGTAAGGTAAGTTAATTTATTTTTCAAATTTTTGTACACATATTTCCTGTTGTATAAGAAAATATATTAATTTAATAGCAAAACTTGACCCAATATTTTAAACTATGCACTTTATTACACAAGCTGGCAAAGTTTCATACTGAAATGAGCAAAAATTGTTGTTTTATGAGGAATTGAAAAAAGTTTGTCAAAATGTTCTACTTCTGATTTCGTAAGGTACTAAGTCCCCTTAAATTGTCTTGAGAGTTCCCCAATTTTTTTTTCTATTCTTATGAATGTTGTTTTAAGGGGACTTAGTACCTTATGAAATCAAAAGTAGAACATTTTGACAAACTTTTTTCTATTCTTCATAAATCAACAATTTTTGCTCATTTCAATATGAAACTTTGCAAATTTGCGTAATAAAATATATAGTTTAAAATATTGGGTCAAGTTTTGCTATTAAATTAATACATTTTCTTATACAACAGGAAATATGCGTACAAAAATTTGAAAAATAAATTAACTTACCTTAAGTTACCCACAAGATAACATTTGAAAGATGTACAGTAGAACCATAATTCTTATACCAAATTAAAGCTAAAGAATTATTTCATTCTGTAAACCTCAAATTTTAAATTTATCTTACATTAAAAAAATTGAAAAATTAAATAAGTTATCAAGTTTGTATTTAGTAACTTTTTTTTTCATGTATCATGTTATAAAATAAAGTCTAATCATCTTATTAACAAAGCCGAGGTTCACAGAATAAAGATTTACAAGTACAATATTCGTGTAAAATTTTAAAGCTCTACATGCAAAACAATTTTTTTAATCCTGTGGGAAAGTGTGAAAATAACAAACTGAGAAAAAGAGGTTTGTTTACATTGCATTACATAGAACAAGCTACTTTAAACATTTACATTTTTTGTTGCACAGGGCGTAATAATTGTCAGATTTTGACGCGGTTTGCTTTAAAATGCTCCTAACATTCGACACTATTTTTTAAAAATAAATTTGAAAAATCAAATTTTTGAAGGTGCAAAGGTACTAAGTCCCCTTAAATGGTCCGAAAGCTCCTCCTTTTTTTCCTTTCTATTAGCGAGTTTAAAATAGTCTTCACAACTCCTTCATTTTTTTTATTTACTTGCATGTTGTTTGAAATGGACCCAAGAGCTTATGATTATTTTTTATTCATACGCATGTTGTTCTAAAGGATTCTGAGAGTTCCTCTATCCTTCCCTTTTGATATGGATGTTGTTTTAAATGATCCCGAATTAGAAGTCCCTCAATTTTTCCACATGAATCGCTTACTGTAATCGTCCTAAGATACCTCATTTTTTTTTTCTTTAAGTGCATGTTGTGTTAAATGGTTCTGAGAGTTCTTCAACTTTATTTTCCTGTTTTATATGAATTGTTTTTAATTGTAATTTTAATATAATTATAATCCTAATATAATTAGCATTAAAATTAATATATGAGGTGTTTAAATCGTACCCGTGTTATGAAAGAGTAATGGTATCGGAGTGACTCTTTGCAGTTTGGTCCGTTGGATTCCTTTTTTGAGATCGTTTTTTTTTTTTTTTTTTGGTAGGGATCCTTTTTGGGTTTCTTCTTCTTTTCCTAGAAATTATTGTATTGAAGGCTTATATCGGGTTAACAATGCATCGTCATTCCTGTTCCGGCCGTCTTTGCCTTTCTTACAAGAGATTCACCGGAATCACTCATTAATCTTCCTGGAAGTAAATATTTGTTTCAACGAAAGGAACCATTTGTTTTTGTGACCCATTTGGTGAAATCTCAATACTTCAGCAATGAAATCAAAGCCAACTTATGAATCAGTTTCGAATTTCTTTAGTAGCCATTCTATAGATTGAATCACACAATGGTTGCTCCACCTTGCCTCAACAATGCCATTTATCAAAAAACAGATATCATTTGAGCTGATCTCTTAAATATGTTAATTACTATTGAATTGTGACCAAATGTGAACAAAATATGTAAGTTCTTTCAAAATGTGAAATAAAAAAAATCTTAAATAAAAGTAATCTCCAAATTTAAATTCAGTATGTCATTGATCCTAACTGAAATATTTTGAGGAATAGTAGCGAAATTTTCAGACAGTAAAGTAACTTTCTCATTAAATTTGTAATGGAAATAGCAATTAAATTTGCAGACATGTTTATCTATTTATTCACTCTGATTTATATTTCAAAGAAGTATCTGACTTTAGAGATTGGCAAAGTAAAAATAGAATTTAAGAGTAATTGTTAAATATATACAGGGATGAGACAGTATTAATCACACTTGTGTACAGTCGTGAAGAAGTGGCTCACCTTTATTAACTTTCGCAATTCTCTTTGCAATTATACAAAACTAGGATCAATTTTAATGGCTCAAACAGAACTAAATCATGATGACATTGCATTAAATAGCTTTATCAACAAAGTTAATTAGTCTACGCGAAACCGAATTTTTTAATTAGAAAACTTGTTATTTTGCAGATACATAGATAACATGTTACAAGAGTCTTTGATTCAAATTTTATTTAAATCGGACCATTAGTTCCAGAAATATTAGGGAAAACCTGTAAAGAGGTCATACGCTAGATTACTTCCGCACAAACAATTCATATTTTCCCTAATTAACAATGCGTGACAATTATATTACAATTAAGATTTATATACTTATATACGGTTTTTAAAGATCTCTCTACCAGTCATTTTGGTTTTGTGAACGCAATGTTAATCCTATGGAGTTTCTATTTTCCTTTTATTACTACTATTTTATCTATTTGAATGCAATGAGAAGACATCGGAAGGAGCAAAAAATAATGAAAGCTTCTGTGGCATTAACACTTTCCTCCGAATTTTTAAAAATATTTTTTCGTCTATTTTAAGGATTCGTTTGTGGGTTTTCCGGTCTTTAAAAAATATTTTCGAAACCAGAGGAAAAAATGCAATTCCCCAAAAGTTTCTTTCTTTTTTTTTTTTTTCCGTGTACATTTAAATGCATTCAAATAGATAAAACAGTTTAAGTTTGAGGAGAAAAGTAGAAAATCCATAGGATTAACATTAAGTTTACGAAATCAAAATGGTTGGTAGAGTTAACACTGTGATAAAAGACTAGCTAAATAACTAGCCTTAAAACTTCTCTACGCCTAACATAATTTGAAATGTAATGTTTTACAAACTAATGGAGGGAATTTCAAATAATTTTGGATTAAATGGTCTTATGATATGAAACGTCAAAATATGGAACAATTTTCTCTACTTACAATTCACCATTTTTTCTTAATTGCATTTAATAATTTACATTTTAATAGCATTATTTTTTCATAGTCAAAAAAATCATCTAAACGAGCAACTCTGAAAAAAATTGTAGAAGACAATTTTCTATCGCCAAATGTTTGAAATTAATGTTAGGTGCTCTATATTTAATCCCCATAACTCAGAAAACTGAGAAAGCATTTTTATTGAAATTTAAATTTTAATTAATTTTCAGTTGATGAATCAGATATGGAGAAAAATTAACCACTTTAAATAAAATAATTAAATTTTATCTTTTTTTCGCCTTAATATATCTTCCTTTCAGCCTTTAAGAATGACACTAATTTTATCCACCTACATTGAGAACTGCAAGTTATGTAGGGGGACCAATTGTTATTTTGTTGACGACTGTCCAATCCTTTTGTATAAGTGTTTAACACTAGAATTACCGAGGCGGTTCATTTGTGACCCAAGACATGAGTTTTTGCTCGTTTTACAGTTGTATTTCAAAAGTAACTTTCTAATTTTTTCACTTTTCATAAATAATCAGTCTAATCTCTTAACACAAATTTAGTAGAATTCTAAGGAATGCTTTTTTTTTTTTATTTATACGTTTGTATACCTAGAACTACCACCTGAGGTCATAGCTGATCCGAACAAGATAATTACCTCTACCTTTGTTTCAATCAGGTTTTCTACACTACATTTTTCAGTTACAAAAGAATTGTATAATCAGATTTATTGTACCTGCTTTTTGCAAAAGGAGGAGAATGAGAGGTTTTTTTTTTTTTTTTTTTTTTTTTTTGTATCGCACTAGATGCAACATGAGGGCTAATGGCTACGGACCTCGTAATTTTGAACCTCGGTCAAGTGACGAAGACGACATCTGAGTTGGCACCCCATCTCTTAACTTATACACCACGCCAACGAGATGAATTTAGGTCTCGAAAGATGTAACGTGCATTAGCCCCGGCTACATGGCGGGTCTCTAGAAGCCAGGGCTCGAACCAGCGAATGAACGAAACCATGACCACTAGGCTATCCCAGTCATGGGTAGAATAAGAAGAGGGCATGTTCATACATCTTGCACGTACCTGTTAGGCAGATGTGCGAGCTTTTTTAATTGGAAGCTATTGTATCTATGTATTGGAATGTTGTAGAATGTTCTTTTCTCTGTTACTGGGCTAGAAATCAAGTAAAAACATTTTCCCTGTCGTAAGCTGATCAGAAGGAAAACAAATCCTTTGGAATTTAGTTTAGCCCACGATTAATTACAGTACCCAGCAGAAGTGGTCTTTTTAGCTTTGAAATTGCTAAATGAAGTTTCAGAAAGTGATTCTTGCGATGCAAATACATCTAATGATGTTCATTTTGTTATAAATGACGAAATAAATATTGTGGAAAATTTTCATAAACCTCTTATCGTCTGAATCCAATGCAAGTGACACCGAGCTGAATGAAAATTTTCCAAATAGATGCAGTTCAGGAATTCATTGAGAAACAAAGAATTGTAAAGGTGTCCAGAAAAAAAAAACGAAGCAGAGCAATTTCTCCTTCAAAGTGATTTGGAAAAAGCGAAAGATGGAATTATGTGAGAAATGAATCAGAATGGTTCAGTTTCTTCTGGTCAACAACTTATTCAAAATATTCTGCTGGAAAATACGGGACGTTCATCACATTCCAAAAGAAATTTTGTTAATAGCAGTCCTACAATTTCGTAGAAATTTTTCATAAATGTTTAAATTTTGAATATCGTGAAGAAACGTACAGAAGTTGAAGGAAGATCAAAATTAAATAATGAAATTAAAGCATTTTCCTCGATAAGCTAGATTCCCTTATTGCAGTATTGTATGTTCGAGGAGCTTTTCCAGCAAAAGGGGTGTCCATCTCTAGACTTTGGCCAAATACCTGGGGCTACAATTTCCCCCTTCAACAATGAACCGGAACAGATTTCTAGAAATCAAGCAATAAATGCGTTTTGACTTAAAAATTTCAGTACCGATAGATTGAAAGATGATAAATTTGCCGTAATATTAGATGTTTGGAATATATTCATAAAACAGTGTATCATGTGTTACAAACCAGAAGAAAACATTACTGTTGATGAGCAGCTCTTTCCATCAAAGACACGTTGTAGATTTTTGCAATCTATGCCAAACATACCTGACAAATTTAGCGTCAAATTTTGATTGACTAAAGTTGTGAGCTCAAAGTACACAATCAACGTTCTTCCTTGATTGGAAATATGATTCCAAATCAAATGATCTGAATGTTGGTGAAAGTACTGCTCTTTGGTTAGAACAACCTATCTTAAAACAGGAAGAAATATAACATATTATAGTGATTTTTTACATTTCTAAAACAGAAGGAAAGCCTAAAAGAAAAAGTTTGGAGTTATGTTGAAGCAATCAATAATGAAAAAAAAAGAGATGTTACAAAATCCTAGAAGAAAATTGAAAAAAGAATTATGTTCAGCAATCTTCATGACACATAGTAAAAAACACAAAAAATGTATTTTTTTAGCACATTGCATTTTCTTCATTAGAAATCACTCAAAATAAGAAGAAAACTCTTGAAATAGTAAATTTATACAATTCCACAAAATTTGAAGTCGATGTTATAGATCAGATGGCAAGAAAATATTCCGTCAAATCTGCAATAAGGCGTTGGCCTATGCATGTTTCTTATTAATATTTTAGATCTTGTGACAATTAATGCATGGGTAAGTTTTAAAGAGACAACAGGTTCTAATCTGAGCAGAAGAGACTATATTTTAAAATTAGCGGATGATCTAAGAGAGAAATACATTGTAAAAGAAGCAAAAGTTCTCCGTCCACGTACTACCCCAGAAGTTTCAAACAAACAAAAACGTTGCCAGATTAAGCAAGGCCAAGGCAATAAAACTAATACTGTGAGTGAAAAATGATCAAACATTATATGCGAGTTATGCAATAGCATTCTGTGTGAAATGTTTCGAGAAAAATTAGTATAATGTAAGTAAAATATATAATGCATATTTCGTTTTTATTGTGATTTAATATCTTATTAAACTGTAGGAATATTATGAGATTTAAATTTATCAAAATATATATTATTTGAAAAGACACTTTTGCATTTCATTTTATAAAACCTGCCAAAATCTTAAAGTATGTATTCTGCAATTAGAAATTTAAATTTTTTAAAGATAATTTCCTATTAACTAAATTTCAGGTTATATAATATTCCAGATGCTAAATTTAATAAATCAAATATTAAAAATCATTGTATTGATCACGAAACACTTTATTTTTTTCTGTGTATTATCATAAAAATTAAGAATAATATGACTAAGTCCATGTGTCAGCTATGACCCACTCCGATAGTTCTAAGTATATCAAAAATACGGTAATTCTAGTGTTAACTATCTATTGGGAGCGCATGATCTTTAAGATGCAAGCCTTAAAAAAATGTCAGTTTTTCTCCCGGAAGCTAGATTACGATGACCTTTACTTTCGTAGTATCTACTCTTTGGATCACGATCCACTAAGCAGTATAGTCATTCTACTTTTCCTACAATAGAAGCTCTCGCATTTGTCGTTCATTCGAAGCTTTGCATCTGTGAGATGCAAGCGCCCTATAATGCTATCCTGTCGTTCCTATTTTCCGGCTCGGAGTTTTTCAGATACTGACGAGTTCAATACGGCACTTAGATTTAAATGATCCCAAAGACTTGAAAATCGTGAAAAAATTTATATTCAGCAAAATAAGTGAAACGGCTGTTTTGCATAATATGCGACTAAGAAAAGCAAAAAAACGCAATATTCCTGAATAAAATGAAATGAATATTTTTGTTTGGAACATTTCGTTATGATGTGCGAAAATTGCTCACTCGAAGAATCTAAAATTGAATAAGATTCTAACGAATAAATATGTGTATTCTATTTTCATATAATCGGTTTGTATAATTTTATTTTATATATATTTCTGTGTATACAAATTCTTAGTTTCTAATTTAATGTTGTATTTTATACGTTGCTTTTTGTATTTTTAAATGTTGTATTTTGTATATGAACTTCTTTTCATTTTGTAATTGTAAATGAAGTTTTGTGTATTGTATTTTATACTTCCGAAGTTTTACTATATACATTGCATTATTAGAAGAAATAAATCAATTAAACACAGTGCAAAAAAAGGCGATGAGAAGTCCAAGTGTAAGGCAGGTGTTGCTGGAGTTAAATATACGAGTATATATATATATATATATTTGAGTGTGTGTGTAGGAGGTATCCGTCTGGACAAGACACCTCCAAGTGCTTCGGAGTATAGAGGAAGAAGCTCGGTGTTGGCATTTACCAGTTCATTAATGAGGCTGGAGGTTGAATTTTATTTCTTAATTAGAAAAAGTAAGAGTATTTACAATATTACTATGTACAGGTTATTTTCGAATATAGACTAGTTCCTTCGAGGAAAAGGGAAGGCAACACAATTTTATCACATATCGGCGATGGGCAATGGAACGTCAGCTGGCGCTCGGAATTTAGCTCATAGGGAGAAAAGGAGGAGCAGAAGAAAATAGAGAAGAGAGAGCTAAACGCTTCTCTGTTTTGTTAAGGACCAGGGGCGCTGCGTGCGCTATCACATGACTCTTATTCGTGGTGCCATCTATTGAGAACCTGAAGAATTATTTTCACAATATCATTGAAAAGAAAACAGTTAAGAAATTGATAATTAACTGGAAAATCCTACATACATAAATATATAAACATCCTTTAAAATTCATGCAAGATATTTAATATTATTAAAAGAAGAGCTATACATTTCTGAGATGCAACGCCCACGAAGGAGGTAAATTCAAAGCGCACCTGAGGAAGTGAATGTTAAATATAACACATATTTTTTGTAATCTTTTTAGGAGTAACTACATTAATTAAAACAAGTAACTGGGTCATTAACACTATAATTTAGTTCCTTGTGGGCTATTAAAAATGGTTCAAATTTTGCTGATACGATGAGACCCATGACAGATGGCCCATTTTCTTACTGACTTTTATTTTCATAAGGATTGCACCATTTAGAAGGAGTGTTTAATCTATTGGGACAGACTCCAAGAAATTGACTTTAATTTACTAAGGTTAACCTTATTACTTTCGTTTAACTTACATACAATATAATGTATTTAATTATATTGTATGTACAGATATTTGCAGATCAATTTAGTGGCATGATACTTTAGAGGCAACCGTCTCGTTTGAATTCAATTCAATGACTACTGCGTTTTTCCTGAAGTTAAAGTACGAAATGCCTCTCGTCAGTGAATTCCTCTTATTTCAGGAAAGCCCAGCCGAAATATGTGAACGTTCTGGAACGGTTGAAAGTTCAAGAAATTTATGTAGCTCTAGAATATATTTTAGATTCATCCTGTTGGGGAACCTTATTAATACTCTTGTAAATTCATAATTTTCCGTTTGTGTTTTCTCATTTTATTTTGATCTCAATCATTTTCGGAGAAAACTGAAACTACACGTTTGATTTAATGACAAAATATGCCATTCACTTAGTCTATTTGTTCTTTCAAATGTTCTATTTTAACATTCTTCAACTAGCTAGTCCCGAATAATACACAATACTCAGATCCTCCATGCATTTTGAAATTTAAATATCAACAGTCATTCAAGAAGTACTAAGATTATGCATTGCAAATAGTCTATCTTTGATCTCGTGTTACACCGTATTAAACTACATACAACATTGGATGAACTGTCTATGACAAGTTGTGGCTTTGTCTGTCATTATTCGGCTCATATACCATATCTCTAACTAATACAATAATCAAAAACTACTAAACTCTAATTGTTGACAAACAAAACTAAAATAGCTTCTTTTTTATTGTTTTATTATCTCTCTATTTCTCTCTTACAACAGAATATCTAAGATTTTTGTCTCTCACTCTCTCTTTCTCTCTAGAATTTAGGCTAACTCAAAATCTTAATTTATGATTTAAATAAGAAATATATCTTACCGGTCCATCCGTTCTTAATTTCATGTAGTAATTCACTCGTTCTTAATCCTATGTAGATGAACGATGTTAATGGAACCACATCGTCAAACCACATTACTAATAGAGGAATTTCAATCTCAGTAGCAATTCTCTAACGGCAAGTCCTTATCCTCAACTTCCTTTCATTTTCCATTAATTGCATATTATATAAAAATCACTAAGTCTAAATTACTTCACTTCATTTGTATCTTCATCTAATTTACCTAATCACGTTTCATTTTCGTTGAGAAGAAATTGTAATTTTATACAATTCAACTCGATAAATGTTCTCAAAGTTAGTGAAGCGAAAATCACAAATAGCCCAAAGTCACAAATTATTTTAGAAATAAAGTATTTCTTTTATAATAATTTCGAAACAATTGAATAATTTTGTTGAGCTCGTCCATTCCAGTTATTCATTACATATGCATTCAAACACGTGACACAAGCATGAATCAAAACCGTATGTATTGTTTGACTTCTGCAATTTGCAGCTACAATTGCAGCGTTGTGCAATTAGCAGTAATGATGAAAATTTGCCCATTGTCTCGATTAAAACTAAGCATGAGATTCATTAGCTTCACGTCGAGTATTTCTTAAATTTATTAGATTTTCATCCGCAGATGGCTCGTATATATTCTCATCAGAACTTCATTTTTTATGATTTTATAACGTGTTAATTATTCATCTTTAAAATAAGGCAACATATTTGTGTCTTGTTACCCACAATATTTGTTAAAATTTCTAATTTAAGCTTTTCCTGGAACGTTTATTGGTTAAGAACGCTCTTTCTAATGTTTGAAAGAACAAAATAATGCACTTCGATTTTCCTGGAATTGGGATTGTTAAATTTTGCTATGATTCAAGAGGGTTGGAGGTTCATAGTTTTCAGAACTCACAATTTATATATCTTCTTTTCCAACCTTCACTAGTGCAATAGATTATTTCGAAGCAATTTCTTCATATAGCTCCATCAACTTACCAATGTCAAATTTAGGTATTTAAATATTTTGATTTTCCAGATCATATGATATCATTGAGATCTAGAGAGACTTTTTTAATATACCTTCAGTGCTAACAGGATTAAGTTCATTGACAACTTCTTTTATATCAGAAGCTGACAATTATTTGACCAACGTCTCAGTTATTTTTCGTCCAATAAATTTCGCCACTGCATGTGGAGAATAGAAGGTATTATTTACTTGATTTGCTCACTTTATATTTTGGTAAACTCAATATAAAGCATTTAAATCAAATAACCAATCATTAGCCTTTCATCAACATTGACTTCAATCAATATGGACCGTTTCTACGCCATAAAATCTATTATATATATAGTCAAAAATATTCTAAAGAAATTTGTTAACACATTTCGATTCTGAACTTTTTGGCCAATCAAGTGCATTTTTAGAAAGGCAATTTCATCTTTTTGAAGATCGGCCAGAGATGTTTCAATAACTCACTCCTTCAATCCCCCCCCCCAGAGGTTATTCTAGTTCCTTGTTTTAACAAGAGTTTTACTGACATTTCTGACCCTGAATTCTTGGACTACAACATTAATAAATGTTATTAAATATTTTCACTCACCGAAACTTTGATTGCACAGATAGAGAGAAAATAGTGCAATCAAGAATTTTCATAATAAAGTAGAGGAGTTATATCGTTATAAAATAACTGAGGAAATAACTCACAAATCTATTACTTCTTGAGCTTTATGCATTTCTTCCAGTTAAGAAATTGTAGAAATCTTGTAAACACTCGATATAATGACCAAAGTTTGCAGGTAAACAAACTTCGAAATTTTTTGAATGTGAGTGATGAGTATTATTCGATTTGTTATTTATGGATTACTTACTGTTTACGCAAGATGTTATCCGAGCCTGAGATTTTTTTTTTTTTGTTCTTTTGTGGTTTAATACAAGTTTCTTTGCGTGTTTCAAAACAAACAAACTTGTATTTCGTTTTGTTCCATTATTCATTGACTTGGCATCAAAACCAAGAGAGAGAGAGAGAACTTTGTGTTTTTGCAATAAAATGTTGTTCTTTTTTTATTTTAAGCCTGCTTTTCGATTCTGTATTTACCATTTCATAGTTTACAGAACTTTTATAAAGTGAGTTTTAATTAAACTGGAATGCAACAAACCTTCTAATCCAATTTGTAAGATTCGTGCGGTAGAAAAAAGCTCATAAACTACAACAGAAAATTTTAATTAGTTTAATAGTTTTTAATAGTTTTCATAAAAGAAAAGTTAAACTTTTGTTTCAAACTTATGTTCTTTGAGAAAAATGTTCAATATTTCTTTTCTTTCTATAATAAGGACGATTGAAATTATAAGTAAATACGAGGTGGGGTTCATAGAGTATTTGTATTTGGAATGGAAAATGAGAATAGAATAACTCACCGCAAATCTATTGACGGTTTCTACTCTGTATGGGAAGTCCATGAGTAAGACACTTTTCTTATCCCGAACAATAGTTGTCAACGCTTTTCCGGCCGTTTCCGTCTTCTTCAGAGCATACTCACTGGTAGCAAATCATTGTTCTGATAACGAAGAATCTAGGATAGAATGACAGTAACACTCGATGCGACATCAATCAAAACTAATCTATGAATCAATATTACATATGTTTTGGCGCCATTTAATAGATTGCAGAGCACAATGTTAACACCAACTTGCTTTAGCAACCTATCTCTTGTCAAAAACGGATAATTGCTTAGCCAACCTCTTACTCTGAGCTGTTTTAAAATTTACTAACAGTGACCAACTGTTCCAAAAATAAACTTAAAAAATTAAGGGCTTACCAGTACCAAAAATCTAAAATTCATGTAATAGAATATGTTTTTAATTTCATTACAATATAAAACTGTAACGGGAATTAACCATAAATATTCAAGATTTTATCCTGATAGTACAACAAAACGGGCATGGGAATAATTGCTAAAACATTTTTACATATATCTTTTTTTAAGTCGGCTGAGAAATAAAATTCAACAAAAAATAAATAGATATAAAACACTTCAAAAAAGCCTTTACTTAAAAATGAACTAAGAGACGGCAAATTATTTTTTTATGTAAAATAATTCACAATTTATAAACATTTGATGCATTTAATTAACATACCTTAAAGTATTAACGATAAATTAAGTACTATAATTATTATTTTATATAATCAAATGAGCTATGAACGCCGTTAACTTTTATGAATTGCGTACTAATTTACATTTAAAAATTATTTTTATATCTTTTAGTCACTCACTAAAAAAAAATTTGATTAACTTTGTTTTACTTACAATTATTTAATTATCTCCCTTTTTAGAATGGAAACTTAAGACTTATAAAAGTAAGTGCTCGAATTTTATGTGTATGTTAAATTTCTGTAAAATAAAGTTGTATATTTTACAAGTCAGAAATTTTTAACTATTATTTTAACAGAAATTCAAAGTCAATTACGACTACTATACAAACTGCTTAACTAACATAGTTTCCTTCATTTTAATTCAAATATAACTATAATTCAAATTGATATAATTGTAATTCAACAATCGAGCAACATATTCAACACATTAATATTAAATTTTCAGAATTAAATTAGCTTAGATGTTAGCAATAAAAATGCATAATTATTTTACAGTACTTTTAGGAATTTTCCGTCCAAAACCAACCAAGCCTCTCTATCACAAATTGTTCACTGGTAAAGTAAAAGAAAAACAACATCTCAATTTCTAAGCGAAAATTCAGAACGCTAATTTTCTTTTTTTTTTCCGGTTCATTAGCACTTTCTTCTCTGAATTCTTCGGGCGAAATTTCTGGATTTCACTGCTGGGTTATAACAAGAAAGTGGAATAAGTTTAGGGAATTCAGCTTTTCAGACACTCCGCTTCCGATATGAGTTGAGGATGCAAGTTTTAGACCAGAAAAATATTTTCTTTGAAAACTGTTCATTTTAAGTAACCACCAACAAGATTCAGAACATTTTTGCTCTGAGGTCCTCGCTCTTTTACTTCAAAGTTCTTCATACGTCTTCGATGCAACCACGTAGGAAATCGGGATCAAGTCTTAGACATCGAATTCAGTATTCAAGTTTAGGCTACCATTTCTATACTGAACGTTTCTATTCATTCAAGAGTTGGGGACAAAACTCCAGGTTAGGTTAACCACTTTTGTATGACATCGTATGTACATAAACTTAATTTGTCCAGTCTGCTCATGTTAGTATCGTAGGAACTCTTAAAACATTTTAAATCAAAGAATATAGATTACTTACTACAACAAAGTGGTGACTACAGGACACCACAAGACGACACATTTAACTTACACAAAAACGAAAATTTTAAGCAACAATTGCTACATGCTTATCAGTCCACAGTTATGCTTGGAGATTCCCGTGTACAGGAAAAGTTATGAGTTTCAAATATCGCCTGAATGGTATAGGGGACGACATTTAAAGAGGATTTAGCTAACTAACTAGTGCTATACTACTTTAATATGTTTCAAAACCGGAATCCCCAAATTTTTGTATCTAGAATACATTCTAGAATAGCGATGAGAAGTCGAAAATATTTTTAACTATGATCATGAAGCTAGTAATAATTGAGACATGATATTTAGAAGAATAGCCTTTAAATGGGGACAACATTTTATTGATGGCCATAAAACAGGACAAATAATTCCTCTCCCCATAGCATTACAGTTGCAGGACGCCATCAATGAACATTGGTATACAGTACAACAGTACAGGGAGCAATTAAAATTTTTTGAACATGTGTATTTGATATTGTTTTTAAATTAACAAACAACTGGAATAAAAAGGTAAACTGGTCCAGGATCATACATTCAAACTGAGACAATTCCAGTCAAACAGGAACGATTTGTAAGCCTAATTAAAATGATTAATGCATAATCACAAATTATTTTTTCGAAGTATCATGTTTATAAATTTTCTAATTTCCGACTAGCTATAAAAAAATTAAATGACATTTTATTGAAAACTGAAACTTTTTTTTTACTGTGATCGCACAGCAACGGGGATAATGGTTTCGGATGGCATAATGTTGGGAGCCGCATCTTTAAAGCCAAAAATAAAAGAACAATTATATAATTTTTTAATGTGTGTGACAATACTTACTCAAATTGAAATAATAAAAGAAAAATGTGTGTATATGTATTTAGATAATTTAGAATAAATTACGTTTAGAATACAGACTCATTATTGAATTTTTATAGTACACTGTATAATGAATAGTTAGATGTCACTTTAATGATGCGATTTTCGCTAGATAGAGCATATCATAATACTATATAATAGAGTTTTATCTTTATGTAAGTTCCAAACATGAAATACCTTTTCAAAAAAAGATACCTTTTGGGGGAAGTTCAGTTGCTTGAATGTTAATTACCAAATTTCATTTCTCTATCATGTGGATAATAAAGCATTTCACAACACTCCTTCATTCTGCTGGAATAAGTAAAAGGTTTCTTGTACGACGCTCTAGATTGAAAATTAATGCCTGGATGTAAGCTTTATTTATTTCTTGCCTCCTTTTTATAAATCTTGATGTACCTGAAAGCTACATGTGTCCTCTATATAATAACTTTTCTTTGTGCTCGGGTGTCGTTGGTGTGATGAGAACTGAAAAAAATTGGCGATCCATATAGAAATGAATTTAAAGCAGCAAGGCTTCATTGCTACCGACCTTGTAAATTTTAATCTCTCCTCCCTAAGAGAAAAAGCCATCTTCAGGAACAACAATTTTTAGTTGATGATGAGATGGAAGCTTCCATTAAAGGCCTAGTGACGGTGACAGCGACAGAAACTCTTCGCCGACGGGTTTGCTTCACTACTGAGGCGCTTAAGAGCTTAAAAGGTACGGGTATTATGTCAAAAAAGGAATTACGTAGAGTATGCATGTAACTTTAAGGTACAACAAACATTGAGAAAATCGTGCAATAAGAAAAGATTAGGGCCATGAAAGTACTACTTTTTCAATCATGCATCGTAAATAAATTCCATATTCTGTTTCTTCTATTATTTGAAACATTCATTTCATTTCAAGTAAAAGAAAAAAGTTTTAATCTAATGCTTTTGAATATCATAAGAAAGCTATTGTATATTAAGATGCAATTTTTACATAAAAAAACCAGTGTAAAATAGAGGGTCTTTTGTATTATAACAGTTATATTTAAACATGAATGATCTAAAAGCTATCAGAGAAGTTCTTTTACGGGCACAATCTATATAAATCAACGACAATTTCTGTATGTGTGCGTGTCCTTTTCACTCAAAGCAACTCAAACAATTTATCGAAAATTTTACTTACTTAATAGTGTCAGCGGTAATAATTAGAGAATGGTTGAAATGAAATTCGTTACATTGAACGATGAAAGTGAATATCGGGTGCGAACTGGTGATCGAAAAATTTATATATATATATATATATATATATATATATGTTTGTGTGTATAGGTCTTATTTTGCTGATTAGTAAATATATTTTCATTCAATTTTTATCCAATAAAGAGCAACGCTGTCAACTGTTTATGTATTCCTGTATGTAACAAATTTCAATTTATAGTACAAAATTTATAATCATTAAGAACTTTTAGCTAGAACAATAAGTTTATTTCAGAATATCTATGTTTCAAAATTATGTTTGGGTATAATATGTTTGTAACAGCCAACTTTAAGTATTTATATCTCCTTAGACATCTTAAGGATCTGAATTAAACATTCATTAAGTTTAAAGCTCAAAAGAAAGAAACGTCAGAATAATACAACACACACAGTGTATTACTAGAATCTATCTACACATAATAGGCAAGATTGCTCTCTCTGTCTCTTGAATCTCTCTTAACTCAGTTAATTCTAGTTTATATTCAACTAGCAATTTCGTGGATTTTTAAAACACTCAATCCGTTTCAAATATTTCTTAATTACAACGGTCTCAATTCTTTTTACTCTAACTAGGAAGCATTTATTTTTTTTTATTTCAATCGAAACGAATAATTTCAATGATTCAAATGTACAAATATCTATCGGCATTTCGTTATCTTCTTTTTCTCTTCTCTTTTATTTAAATTATATTTCACATATATTTCACTATCTCTAATTCAATTCATTACAAATCTTATCTTAACTAATTTACCTTATCACATTTCATTTTGGTTGGCTAGGAGTTACTATTTTACGCAATTAAATTTATGAAAAAATCTCCAAGATGAGTGAAGAGAAAGTTGCGAATTAAAATTTGTAAGAGTTGTCATCTTTGATACTTGTTTCATAAAATCATTCAAGTACATTTGCGGATGATTTTATTTTAACAAGTGTACTAATCGATCTGTAAGTTGATCACGTGGGTTTAAAGTTGTTAAGAGTATGATAAATATTTTCTAAAAGTTTCAAGATTTCTTAAAAAAAATTGATTATATATTATTTTAATATATTTCTTAACTTGACTAGGATGAATTTTGATTCATTCTGTCTTTCTTTTAGTTCTTTGGTTTAATTACTTCTCTTATCGAGTCCTTTTCCTTGTATTCGGTGTTTTCTATTTTGCTATAAGGTAAGTATGCTCAGTGTGATGGATTGAATCCATAATACTTATATAATGTGACCATTTTTCAGAAATTGAAATTGAATTGGCTGTAATAAATAGTACTCTAAAAATTTAGATTCCATCTTCCAGGTTTAGCACTCACCTTTTTCCTTTTTTCTTTGTGGGAGTAATTGCAACTTACGCAGAAATCTTGTCATTTCTTTTTTCACGAATCAGAGGGATTTCTTTTGCTTTTGATTCTCTAGGCCGTTTTGAAACTTTTACCTGTTAATTAAAATTCCTGGAACATTACTTCATTTATAGACGTCATGCTTCTAAGTATGTGCAGTTTTTCCCCTTATATTTATAATTTTATGGCTGATAGTGCGATTTTGAAGGAAACGAGTTAATTTGGAACTAAATGGAAAGTGAGATATTGGGAAAAGGGACATTTCTTCATACGCAAATTGGAGGAGCAGGAGTATTTGTCGAAAAAGAGATAGATGTTTGTTTAACGCGCTTTCTTTAAAAATTGAAAATCAGGTCACACTTACAGAGAAAAAGATTTTAATTAAAAACAATATAAAATTTCTTATAATAGTAATAGTACCTTTAACTTAAGAATACATTGACTAAAATTGAATACAAAAAAGATCTATGGAAAATTTTGCTAAGAACAGATTTAGCCACTCAAGGTGCGCTTTTTTTATAATTATTATTAAATTCCCCAATTAAATTTATGAATTAAAGTAAACAATGAAATATCGAGAAATGGGCAATAGTAAACTTTTCCAATATTAAAATTAAAGGAAACAATCCCTTATTAAATTGGATATATTTAAGCTAAATGTAATCAAAAGCAAAGCAAACGATACATAAATAAATTGAATATTATACCAACTACATATTATTAAAATTGAATGAAACTGTAAGAAAAATGAAAAGTGATTTACCTAAAACAATAGTCCCTTAGGTGGCTAATAGGAATGAGAAAATGATATTAATAAAATACGTGTAATAAAGATAGTCCTACCAAAGGAAGTTTAGTACTGCAACATCAAACTTACACTTTTTAGAAATTCGTTGATTTTTCTGAAGAATTGATTGATTTTACCAACAATTCATTTTATGTTTTGATAAAATTTCATGCAAGTTAGGTTAAAATTACATCCGGTAAATAGCATTCACTTTAGAAAGTCTCAACAAGTAATTTAGTTTTATCACTGGTCCATGTCCTTATCATTGTTCTAAAAACACTTTCGGTAGTTGCATTAGTTCCAAGAAAACACTGATGATATTCTTCTGATTTACCAATAATTTTAAAAGAAATATAATTTGATATATGACTAAATATTTACGGGCATTTATTTGTTAGTGTGATGGAGAATTTTGTTTCTAAAGAAAAAAATTTTCTTTTGTAGTGTAGCGCACAACAAATGACACCTCATTAAAATTTCATCCTCAACCAAATTATTTTGGGACAATTCTGAAGAAAATCATCATAGCAAAATTGAATTCTGTTTTAAGTTGGTTAAAAAATAAAATCTAGTTAAATTTTTCCGTATGCTAAAATTGTCTTTTTCAGATATTAAAAACATGTCCCTTAAAATTACATCATCTTTTCTTTGAAAATAGCAGGATTGATCATACCTTCTACCTCAAACGTACCTAAATTTTGCCGTGCTTGTAATAGTAAGATAATATTTTTTCCTGCTAGTTTTGATTTTAGGTCGCCGTAGACACTGCGGTTTCTCTAACAGAATTCCCTTATCTTTCTGCAAGTATTTTTAAATTGACATTGTGGAATATCGATGACACGCTATACAAAAATAAAGGAAAGATTCCGTTTCTGGGCTTAAAAATAGTTTTCCATAGCTGTGGGCATTTTTCTTAAAATTATTTTAAGGCAGCATATAATAGTAGAACACATTCAATTGCATGCCTCAACGCGAAATATCTTGCGGTGCCATACCCAGTTTTATATATATATATATATATTCGAAGTCTACGAATTCAAACAATTGTTTTAACTCATTAAATCAAACAATCTATATAAAAATACAAATATAACTGAGTTTGTGCAGGAATAAATAGACCATTGTTTGTTGTCTGTATAGAGTTATTCGAAATATGTGCAGTATGATGAATGATTATAACCTCTCTTTCTACTAGTTTTGTATTAAGTTTTGGAAACATGCTATTTTTGCCCATCCTTCGCTTCCCTCCGAAGTTCGTATTAATATTATCTACGCAAAAAAGCCAAGTATTTTCTCATCCAAACTCTACTTTTTTTATAAAAAAAATTTTAAACTATATTCAGCAACTGTGACAGATGTTACACCAGGCAAATCCCATCTGATATTTTTACGTGAATGCCGGAATGGTGTGAAAAATATCCTACTATTATAGGGATCAGTTATTTCCTTGGGATTTGATGCGTCTCGGAAAATAGAAACAAAATTTGCAACTTTCAACTTCTTCGACAATAAATGACTCGCATATAACACCAGCACAACGAGAATTTCTACCTTGCATTTTATTCTAGAACAAATAAAGTTTTGATTAAACATGCTTCAATCAATTTGTAAGTACAATCCATTGATTTAAATGGTTGGTTATCCATTAGAGAGTGATACACTCAGAAGCTTTCAGCTATAGCTAATCTACAAATTGCTCTTTATTGATATGTGATCCCATGCTTTTACTCGAAATTTCTACGGTACGTTTATGTTTAGTAGAATGAATGTGTTTTTCTTTGTTAGTTTTCCTACCTGTTTACCATTGAAAACACATTTCCACATTGAGAGCATTCCTCTTCTCTAATGTTGTTGGCATATACTTTAATAAATGTATATTTCTAACTGGGACATTAAATATCAATTTTCAACGCTTCACCGATATGACGAATAAAAAAATATAACTTTTTATTAAAAAATATATAATACATTTATTTGATTAATATACTACATTTTTTGATGAATATAATATAATTATATTTCAAAAATATTATTTGAAATACATAATGTACCGCATGCGAACCTGACATAGTTTTGATGGAACAAGAAATCATTTTTTTTCGATATTGCTGCCGTTTCGGATTAACATAAGCTGAAGTTGTTGATAATTGATGAAAATAGTTTAAAATAAATTAAACAAGTAACTTGACTTTCACAGTGTGGAAAATATGCATGCTTAGCTGAATTTGTGCCTTGAGGAAGCGCAAATGTCTAGAATAATATTAGAGATGTCTTTTTTGGATATATATTGTGGGAGCTGATTTACGATAGCTTCCATAAAAATTCAAACGCTTGACATTGTGATAAACAAATTACTTTTTTACAAATCAGCACATTTTCGTGCTCAAGTTACATTTGAGAACAAAAGACTTTACAAGAACAAAAGACTAAATATCAGTATTGTAAGATACAATGAAAAAGAATGGTCAACTTATGCCAGTATAAACCCGCATTCTGAGCCTCAAGTATGAGACAACATTTTAAATTGCTTTATCTTTTTTGATTTTTGATTTTACCAACTTTCCATCAAGCAAGAGCTCTGAAACTTTGGAAATCGTTCTTACTGGCCTAACAATGCAATATTTAGACATTATCCACAAGTTTTAACTAATATTTCAATTAATTTTTTTGAAAAAAATTGTTTTTAAAAACGCTGGTTTTTATCTCGAACTATTTTTGCAATTTTTTATTTTTTTAAAAAAAAATTTGAAGGTTTTCTTGATTTTGCTTAATTTTTCTACTGTTCCCTAATTTTTTTCTTTTTATATTTAATAAACTTTTATTCGTTATTTATTTACATTTGTCAATTTCATAATTTTTTGCTTTATTGAATTTTATTTAATTTAATTTTCATAGTTGTTACTTCGTTTTTATTTCTTCTTTTTGTACTTATTTTGCTATTTTTATTTGTTTATTATCAATTTTTTTAAAATTTTACTGTTTAAATTTTTTTCCAAAAATTTTTTAGTTATGAAGTAGTTTCATGGATAGCGTTGTTATATTCTGATTTGTCGTATTTTTAAATTTCGAGGTTAATTATTTTAATTTCTTAGTAATTCTTTTTAAATTTTTGATTTTATAAAGTTTTAAGTGGCAATTTTTGTTTCAATAATTTTAGTAAATTTTGCTGACATATGAATTTTGTTTGAATGTTTCTATAGTTTAGAGATGGTATTCTGGATACATTTAAAAATATTTTTAAGTGTTAAGTGTTTCCGATTTGGAAACGCTTAAAATTATTTCCCCATGTGCAAAGATGGTATGGTGTTTAGCTATGTAGTAGATTTTTTAACCATTTTTTATGTTTATGTCTCAAGCATTTTATGAATTGGAATGAAACATTTTTGTGAGTACTTAATATGAATAAATATCTTTTATTAATTTAATAATTTCGTTTATTTCAATTTATAAATTTGTTTCCATTTCTTCGTATTAACTTACAAGATTTTTTTCGAAAATCTTGATTTGTCTAGTAATTTTTTTAATTTTAATTTTCGATTTTTCAGCTTTCAGTTTTTAAAGATTTTTTACGAGTTTTGTGTGTTAATTTATAATTTTATTTTTTGAATTCAGGTTTCCATATTTTTTTTTTTTCAATTTATATGTTCAGTGTTTTACAATTTTTTAATAATATATATTTTGATGGACGCTGTTAGGCCTATCATTCTAGAACAATCTAGCGTAAACGTCTACTTCCTTTTAGAATATTAAAGATATTCTCAATTTTTGTATGTTTTACAAAAAAAAAATTAAGGTTGTTTTTAATTCCTTCAAAAACTTTTTCAAATTTTTCTAATTCTTTGATATTTTGTTAATTTTTCCACTATTCTTATTTATAATTTTACGCACACAGACAGTGTGTGTCTAATGATCTCTCATAAATTAATTAATTTGATTTTCTTACTTTTCTCATTCATTATTCCATAAGTTAAAATTTCATCCTTACTTGCTGAGCTGATACAGTTACAAATTATCGTTTTGTTTATTCGTTCAATCACTCATAAATTATACTGAATCAACTTTTATATAGTCGTAAATCCGTTGGAAATAATCCCTATTAGACAGAAAGACGTCATCAAGATCCCGCAGAATCTCTTCCTCTTATACCTCGTGAGTTATCACATGATTTGAAGAAATCCCTAGCTACATCAACGAATAAAGGTCAAATTCGCTCTATTTTGCTGTAATCTTGTTGGCGAAGCACGTCTCTTTCATTATGTATTTAAATAATATACATTTCTTGCCTTTCTCTTTCATAAAAAACAGTCTTAATTGAGCAATCGTGTTCTCATTTCAATTGTGGAACATAATTCCTTTTCCATTCATTTTCATCAAAGTTCTTGTTTATATATATATATATATATATATATTAATATTCCCTATTATACTTTCGTTATTATTCTTTATTTATATTCAATGCTTTAACAGAATTTAATCTTATTTCGATTAAAATGAAAAACAAAATGCATTTTGTGACGAGATCCTGAATACAAATACGTTGAAGAATTTATACAATAAAATTGGAATTGTTATATGCTCTAAATAAATTTACAAGATGATGAAGAAGAAGAAACAGTTTCAAAAATAAACAGGAAAATAATTAATACTCTACGGAATTTCTATCGTTTTAACTGAATAAAATTATTGATGACTCGCACTTGAACTATATTTAATTCACGCATATATACTCATATTTTACAATAAGGAAGTGTGGCCGGGCCCTCTAGTGTGTAAATCCAATAAGTGCAATATGCAAGGTAATTGGTGTGATGGATGATACCGAAGATGAAATTGTTTTTTTAAGAGAGTGTGACCACAATAGTTCAGATTAAGGTAATAGGGTTGGAGACATTGACGATATGGTGGATAGCACCGAGAATCCCTCAAAATGATCAAGATGATGAAACACAAATGAGTACAAATGATTTTAACGTTTGATAAAAAAGGATGAAAAAAATATTGTGAACTGAATATTATTTCAAAAATGTATGCATATTTTTATTTGTATATTCATCTAATCCATAATCAAAATTTAAAATAATATTTTAAATCGATGAAAATAATCTTTTTGAGAGGAGAAATGGAAGATTTTTTAGTTTTCCTAAGATTCGTAATGAATATTATTCTGCAGAATAATTTTATTCATTTCAAAAACTTGAATCTTCATAGCTATCTAATCTCCCTAGCTCTAACCTTTTTTTTAAAATTCTTTTTAGAAAAGAATTAATACATAATGTATACTTAATAAAAAAATATTCCAAAATTTCTCTAGTAAATTGAGGGTTAGTCATATCTTATAAAATACAATATATTAAATGGCAAATGACCTTTGATTAGATTTTTTGTGTAGCAGTAATTCGTAGTCTATCCTATTATCTAGTATGAAATTAATGTATCAAATTTAAAAACCGATTATTTACTTATTTGGCAAATTTAACTTTTTTAATTATATTTTTATTCATTTCACTTTCGTATTTTTTGTTGAGTTAATATTTATCAGTATTTAAATATACAAAGTCGCACAATTTTTACACTAAATCTTTTTGACGACTATCTTAGAGTAATTGGAATAGGAATTATTTATAATTTACACCTATACATTACTTATTTGTACAATGTAATTTCGAACAAGAAATCGTTTGCAGTAACAATATCTGTTTTTGTTAGTGTGTATGTAAAGCTTCTAATGGAAATAATATTTTTGCTTCTGACGTGTATATTTAATATATCTTTTGAGAATATGTACATCATTTAAATACATCCTTCAAATTCTTATTTCATGGTAGATTGAGATAGAATTGAATATAATTATAAGGTTTAACGCAGCTTGTTATTTAAAGTTCTTTTCTTTCATATTGTATCTCGTATTATCAATGATTTTAACCTCAAATACATATTCGATAAATATAACAATAATAAAAGATTTTTCTCAATCGAAAGTTAGAATTTTTGAATTTCTGAAAATATATTTATCATCGTCTCCTTTCGAATACTTTCTTTTGAAATAAAATTTCCTGCAAGTAAAAAAAAGTGATATTCCATCTGAAATATCAAGAATAGTGGGATTTACTTTCCGGATCCAACCGCGCATGCGTTAGTGAGGGGTAGAGGAACGGCAGGGGTGCAGTTCCCTTCAGTGTAGAAAGCACCGATCGAGGGTTATAAAGTAAGATTTGTTCGCTCCTGTTCGGCGGTGCAGCGTTCCAAATCGCTCTTTTAATTCGCCGGCAGAAAGGCTCGGAGAAATTTCGAGTTTTGCAATGAATTAAATAAGTTAGTTTTGATTTGTTTTTCGTCTGAAGATGAAGGATAACTTTATCTAGTGATTCGTATCGTGTTTAATATATCATCTCAGATCGTTTGTTAAAATTTTGAAGTAGAAGAAAGTTGCGAAAGACAGGTAAGAATTTCAATTAATGTTTAAAATTGTGAGAGAAATGGTTTTTTTCTAATCATAGCATTGCTCCAGATGTTTGATTATAAACGTGTAAGATGATAAAGAAATTTTTAAACTTGTTTTGAAATGACAGCATATTCTTAGCGCTTGAAATTTTAGTATCAAGACGTTTCAAGTTTAATTATAATACGGTTAGTTTTTAATAAATTGCTTGACAAATGCTTTTCAAAAATAATTTTATGTAGTTTAATACCGATTTTTGCTGAAGGTATAATTTTTTTTTTCTATTTTTAAAAGAACTGTTTTGAAAAGGTATCCGTACAGTTGTCATTGAGGCTACAGTACTTTTCAAAATTATTATTAAGCCGCAAAATATTTATTTGACTTGAACAAAAAAAATAACTTTTCTTCTTTTCAGCTCTTTAAAATATTCCTAATAAAATATCATTATATATTAATTTGAACGCTAGAAACAGAATTCTTTCATTTATTGAACAAATCGAATAGCTCTCTTTAAAATAACCCTAAAATGGTAGCCTTAAATTTTTAAATTCTTATTATATATTATATGTTACAGGCCCAATAATTTGCATGTCTTTGTTGTATTTAGAACTTGGATCTGATCCAAAACTTTAAAAAAAATCGCGACTCTGCTTTAAAAGTAAATTAAACAACTTCTTAAGTACTCTTTCTCTTTCATAATTAAACTACACTATTAAATTTTTAACTAAAATGTTAGTATATATTAAATGTCAGTAAAATTTTGTCTTAATTGTCCAGAAATGTGTTTTGTTATGTAATATTCATTTAAATGTCTTACAATAAATTCTTCTAACTCACATTTTTTTATTGATGAGCAAAATATATACCCTCTTTAAAAGTTATGAGAAATTCCCAAGACTCGAAGTTAATTTTTATTGTTAAATAATTTTATCATTGCAAAAATTGAAATTTAAAATAAAGTCCTCGTATTAATCTTGGCTTTTCTTAGAGGAAACTCGTAAGTTCACGCCACTTTATAAATCTCGGAGCTTCGCATTCAAGCGAAGTAGTTAAAATATATATATATAAGATAATTTAGATACTTATATAAAAATTTTAACTAGACCAGAGAGACTATATAAAAAGAATTAAATAAAAATATATAATTGAAAAAAAATCTGCATACGGTAACAATTCACTAACAACTCTTAGCATTTTGGAATTTTTAATCCTATATTAATACACATACACCCTAACCATCAAAAACGATGCAAAATGTAACAATAAAATAAATTAGAGAAGCAATATCACGATAAAAAAAAATAAATTTTTAGATATTAAAATTAAGGAAAACAATAAAATATTAAACTGGAAAATAAAATATTTAAGCAATAGTCTGTTAATTTATTAAAATTTAAGCAAACAATAAAATATTATATGAACCATATATCAGCACTCAACACTCCAAAAATTGATCTATGCAAACTTTTGCAAAGAATAGCTTAGCTGCCACGATGCTAACTTTTTAAGAAACATTTATTAAATTATTCAAATAAATAATAGATTTAAATCAAACGTTGAAGTATTGAAGAGGACAAAAATATTCTTTGTTGGTACTAAAATTTAAAGCAATCGATAAATTATTAAATTGATTATATTATGATATAATTAAATTATAGTTGCCCTAAAATGAAAATAAAAAAAAACGTTTTTACGTATTAGTTTTATTCTTAACACTAATACTTTTAACACATCAATCAATAACTCCCGAGACTACCCCAGAGATGGCGCTCGTAGTAAACCAGTAACCAGGTCTTTCTAGAGTACTAACCTTTGCTTGAAACGTGTCAAAATTTTAAGTCGATCGGACCAGAAACAGCTGAGTTATCGAGGTTGGAGTAAAGTCGTTTTGTAGTTTGTTTAAAAAATGGAAAAAACCGAGTTTCGTGTTCTGATAAAACATTGTTTTTTAATGGGTAAAAACACCGTGCAAGCGAAACAATGGATTGAAAAATATTACCCGGACTCTTGTCCATCAAAAGCAACGATTTGTCAGTGGATTGCCGAGTTTAAACGTGGTCGTACCGACACAAATTACGCGGAACGCTCGGGTAGACCTGTGGAAGCCGTTACACCGGAAAATGTGAGTGAAGTGACAAAAATTATAATGAAAGATCGTAAAGTGAAGCTCCGTGAGATTGCTGAGATGACACAGATATCATATGGAAGTGTATTTACTGAAAAAGGTTTTTTGAAGTGAAGTGAAAAAGGTTTTTTCTAAGTGGGTGCCGCGATTGCTTTCGATGGAACAAAAACAGCAACGAGTCGATGATTCAGAAAGCTGTTTATCGCTGATTACTCGCAACAAAAAAGATTTCTTGCGAAAAAAAGAAAAAAAAAAAAAAAAAATTGGGAAGGGGGGGGGAATTTGGAAAAGCGTTGGAACGATTGTATCACCCTAAAAGGTGATTAACAAAAGGTGTTATGTTGATGAATAAAAAAAAAATTGCAAAAAAAATGTTTTCAATGTTAGTCTCGGGAGTTATTGATTGATGTGTTATAAGGGGATTACAATTCAATCTGAACATAATGCAATCAGTTAGAAAAAATAAAATTCAATGAAACAAATCTCATGCATTTAACACTTTTTTTAGAAAGTGGTCAGGGTCGACATTTTGTGGTTGCACAAAACAAAAGTTCCTTGGAGGTTAGTAATTACAGACATAAAAATAAAAATAAATAAATCTACAAATTATTCTATTCTAAATAGCAACAATGATAAAAAAAAACATTTAGGATTAAGAAAACCGGGATTTTTTTATGAATTGTTTGATTTCAAAATAGACGAATTCCAAGTTTTCAATTTGAAATAACTCTATTTATTAAGTGCTCTATCGTTTCAATAAGATAATTAAAGTATGGATTTGTTGATAATAATATATGCTATGCTATAAATTGTTTTTGGATACACATTATTTGCTGGAACTGTTTTGAGAATAAATTTTTTTGAAATTTGTTACTACATTTATTAACACGAAAATATAAATGACGAAATCATAGAACGAAATTTTCAGCTTCAATATCGTATTACAGCAAAAATGTACTCAATTTTTAATTGCGTTTTTAATTCATAATATTTCGCGTAAATAAAAATGATATATCTGATAATATATAATTTTAAAGAGAAGAATATAAATTCTTTTAAATATCAAAAAATTAACTGTTTTCAAAAAAATTAAGTAATCTATCCCTCTAACTAAAGCTTAAACATATTTAGGCATAATTAAATAAAACAGAAAATAAGAATTAAAATATCTCTCTGCCTACCTTTTTTATTTTAATATTTAATACAGTGTTTCTGAAAGTAAATCATGAGAAATCGTACAACCATTTTAATCCATTCATACGTGTAACATTTGTATTTTATCCTTTCGCTCTCAGTTATAAAAAAAAGTAAATTATACTTTACGGACGCAATTTTTAAAAGAATGAGCATTCCAAATAATTAAGCTATCATCGAGATTATTAAAAAGAATGATTAAAAATTATTTATAAATAATTGAGCAAAGTATTTTTAAAACCCCGACTGCGTTTTATTAAAAAAGATTTCTCCCTGTAAGCTAACGAATGCCAATCATTAACAGATATACGAGAGATATGTGCATTAAAAATGCTAAAGAAATTTTATCCTGTTTCCCAAAAGTTTAGTTCGCCAAATTGAAATCGTTAAGGAACCGAAATACAGCGAAATTTGGCATGCACCCGATACTTCACTTTAACCGTACAAACATTAGTGCTACTCATCGGATTGCATTTATAAACCGTACTCCAAACACTTCAGGAACTATTACACACACACACACACACACACACTGACATTTTCAGCAAAATCAAACGAGTAGTTTTTAAATCAATAGGGCACACGAACACTGCTTTTATTTTATATGGATGAATTTATCGACTTATTGATTTATTTTTATTACTATCGCCATTAGTAACAATCCTAACGCTATTAACGACTGACAATTTAGTTTTGCACTCAGGTTAATTGATTAGGTTCAATAAGAATAATTTAAATAAATTTTCCAAAGAGGTAGACGATTTTTACAAAATATCTGAAATCAAAGTATGACATATATGATCAGAAATGCAGAAACATTAACGTTCATCAGTGTAATATTTGCAGTGTCAGTGCAGTGTCTGTATGAGAATTTAGACTCAAACTAAGACATTCCACTGACTTATATATATTTTTTTCTTATTCACCATTCGAATCATCATTGCGGTCCATCAACGCATATCAATCAACAGTATCGAACCTAGAAAATGAAATCTCAGAATTGACATTCCATACTATTAAATAACTTTAAAATCTATTTGGTAAATTTGAAATTCTTCGTTAATATTTCATTAAGGGAACACCAGGGCAATGGAGGCAACTTCGAAAGTGTGAACCACTGTCAAATGACAAGGAAGGTAGTTGCGCAATCAATTTTCTTTTTCTTATCGCATCCCATCGCAAGATGACATTGAAGCCTTGTTCTCTTACCCCCCCCCCGTTATTCTTCAGAATGAGCCTTAAGTGCAGTTGAGTGGCCACAAAGACTGCAACCATTACCTATCGATTACTTCTACCTAATATATATATATATATATATATATATATATATATACAAACGGAACAAAAAATAGAAATTTTTTCGCATAAGATTCGAAAAATACCTGTTTTCATGACTTGTGGCCATCTCAAGGCAAATTGGCCCTACAGTTGTGTGTTTACATTTATTACAACGATTTTTTGGGGAGCGAAGGATGTCACACTCATGAAATTCTTATCAAGAGGAAAAGGGGCAGTATGCACTTCTATAATATTAACTCTACCTATTTTCCATTCCTTACACTCCTTTTCCAATTTCTACCATGGGTACTTTTGAAAAGCCATCGTATTTGTCATTGATATTACGAAATCGTGGGAAATGAAACTTCGTGGGGGCAAAGTGAGAAATGAAATTTAAGTGAATTGCTTCTCAAATTTTTGCCAAACTTCATCAGGGAAAAGATTTTAAGAAAGTTGTTTAATCCATTAACGTTTATCTATTAAAAGAACTATTTGTTTTCAATACAAGTCGTTACCCAGAAGTAGAATGATTGATCACAGGACATTAACAGATTTAAATATCTGCAGAAAAGTCTAATTTTATTATCTAATTACAGTATTTGATATCCTTAGAAATTCTTCCCACTTGATGCTATACGTTTTGATATCGTTTGTATGAATGTTGGAAACAACTGTAATAGAGTCCCTTCGTAATGATTTAATTCCCCCCAAAACAGTTGCTTGAATATCTGACCATAACTATGTCAATTGAAAAGTATTAGGAAAGGACATAAATGCATTCTCGTTGTGTACTGTCGCAACTCGCTGCTATGAGATCAAGCATGTAGTTTCTTTACACGGTAATACACGATCTCATATTTTTATGTGTATAAAATGGTGGAACACTAGGTAGTTCCACCTTACATACATTTTTGCCTTTGCGCCACCAGGCGTTTCTTTGTTTCGACTGAAATCAGCACAGGAGAGACAGATTTGCCGACGTTTTCAAAGTAAAAGTTTATATTTCAAGGGAAATTAAATCAGTATAGAAGAAAAACTTTACCAGAAATTAACAGCACTTATATTATTTAATTAAAAGTGAATTAATCAATAGTTTTAATATTGTATTCTCGTAACACACATCTTTTAATGTTTTATACATCCCGAATTGGGATTAGGAAGATAATTTAATTTAATATTAGGTTCAAAAAGCCATTTGTATAGATATGTACTACAATTAAATAGTTCTGAAGTTTGCTTCTATAGTTGGAAATATTCCTGTGTTTACTTATCAAGGTTTTTATTGTCCGAAATCAAATAAGGTGTACGAGAATCGGTGGTAGTTTAGATGTCATGGTCACGAACTAACTAGTGGTAGTGTTTCCGTCTAATCATGGGCCTGGTGCCTTTGAAGATCCATAGATTAGTTGTCCTGAAACATGTTCCATATGTCAAGGCTCTAAATTCTTCAATTGGTGAGACGTGTAAATTAGGAGAAGAAATGCAGTTCAGGTTTCATTCTCGTCTATTGACAGAGGTTCAAAAGTACAAGATCCATCCAAGAGCCGTCTTGTTGCTTTTAAGTAGATGGGAGCTAAAAATATACATCCAAGTCCACTAGAAAGCAGAACAATGTTTAAAAATATATTGAATTTTTTTTCGCCACTTAAGGGGATATTGTCTTAGGGGGATCACCTTTAGCATAACATACCACTTTTCAATTGTTTATCGTTTGCCTCAATTTGACTTACATTTAACATAAATATATTCAATTTAATAATTTATAGTTTAATTTCAATTACATTTAGCTTAAACCTATTCAATTTAATAATTTACAATTTGCTTCAGTTTTAATTCATTTCAATTTAATTATATGAAGCTGATATAATATTCAATTTAATAATTTATCATTTGCTTTAATTTTAATTACATTTAGCTTAAATATATTCAATTTAATAATTTGTGATTTGCTTTAATTTTAACTACATTTAGCTTAAATATATTCAATTTAATAATTTATCGTTTACTTTAAATTTAATATTGAAAAAGTTTACTATTGTCTATTTCTCGATATTTCATCGTTTACTTTGTTCTTATATTTAACTGAGCAATTTAATAATAATTATAAAAAAGCGCTCCTTGAGGGGCTAAATTCATTGCAAAACTTTGCACAGAAATTTTGAAAATGTAAATTAATTATGCTTTCATAGTTTTTTCTACTGTAATTTTTTGAAAAGAATTTAATTACGAAATGTTTGAGCACTATGTTGCCTACAAACCGCATTCAAATATTTTCTGAAGGAAATGATTATATCAGTTAATTACTCCAATTTTATATAGATAATAATTTTAATTCACTTTTCCTCCAGATACTGTAATTCACAAAACCTAATGTCTATCATTTTGTGTTAAGCCGTCCATTGGTATCATGAAATGACAATGCAGCGTTAAAAATGAATCAAATTACAGCCTTTCCTTCAATTACTCCATTTATGAATTAAAAGGTAAGAAATTGAACTTAATTTAATCCAGATGATTCCTAAGAAGTATATGTGGCAGTTGTAGCCTAATGGTCATGATAGCGGACTCGCCGCTGGTGGGTGGTTTCGTCAAGTCGTAAGTTTGAACCCTGATGGCACTAAAGACCCGCTATGTACCCGGGGATGATGCACATTTACTATTTCGATGCTCAAGTTCTTCCGTTGGCATGATGTGGAAGAAGTTTGAAGAGCGAGGATCCATCTCAGATGTCATCCAAGTCACTTGACCATGGTTCAAAATAATGGTGTCCGTCATCAATAGCTCTATTGGTGCTTCTCAATGCGGCGTTGGTAAGCAATCCCATGCAGTATGGCCTTTGTAATATAAGAACTACTATACCTTGTGATTACTTGTTATGTGGATTGTTAATAATACTAATATTAAGTTTTAGAACTCTTATCTTCGAAATCATCTAACTGAAGAACAAGATGGGCTTGCGATAGGCCATTCCAACTAGTCAGTACTTCTAATGTCAAAAGTAAAAGTGCCTAATAACTGAGCCCGGAATATAATTGATTTCTATCCTAACTGCCAAAGGTACTGAATCCTTCAAAATCTGTAGACCCACAGAAAGACAGATCTAATCTGCACCTTCAAATCTTCCCTATCTTAACTCAAGGAAAATAGCCATTAGCCTAAGTAGATACGAAGAATTCGAACATTAGGTGACAGTACATCCCTGCTTAACACTACTGGTTGAATATACCACCATTGCAAAATTGCTTTAGCTTGTCAAACGCATCCCGCTCAAAAATCACTATTGATATAAATGGCTGCGGATTTCATACAGTGGTTTTTAAAAATTTTGACTTGTTAATTTCAGCAGAACTGTACATACTAAAAATAAAAAAAGTATTTCATGATAAAAGTACCTAAACCGATTTTTCACAAAGAGTAGAATCTACAATAAAACGTTCAAACTTATATGTATTGTCAGATAAAAAGATAAGAAAGTTATATAAAAATAGTACAGTAACATTCCTTGTCAGAAATTTTATGTTTATATTTATCATAACAAACGTCTGTCGGAATATTATAATATAAATTTGATCATCATGTGTTTATCTTAATGTCTTGTAAATTTGAGTTTTAAGAGAAGTAAATACTTTAATAAATTCATTACCTTTAGAATAAATGTTAAATTTTTTAATATTGCTGGCCTACCTATTTTGTTTTCTTTTATTTCTATTACCGTAAAATCTTGACTATAATACGCACTTTTTTCCTGCATTTTTGGTTCGAAAAAATGAGAGGGCACTTATTATACTCGTATTAATAAGATTTTTAAGCAACGAACATGCAGTAGCTGTAAGAGATTGCTGTAACACGCGTGCTGCACAGGTGTTTTTTTTACAAAACAGGTGATCTTATACACTAACGGGAACTTACAGTACATGTTGCATATTACGACGGTAACCAATAATTATGACTTGGACACAACTAGATTAGCTGTGTTCTAGTGAAAGTGATTAAGACCGAGAGTATCGTATGTTTTGTGTTAAAGTTTAAGTTTATCTTTATCGAATTTGACGTTTTCGTTTCTTTTTATTAAAATTTTCAATTATGTGAATAAATACTTTTGCAATTTTTTAAAATAAATGTTGAAAATTTATGGGTGCGTATTAAATTTTAATTTTAATTTTTTCTGATAATGTAGAGCCAAATCAAGCATGCGTATTATAGTCAGAATTGTGTGGTACATGAATTTTTTATCCTCAATAGAATTACATTTGAATTTGATACTGCATGGCTTTGACCTTAGCAGTTTTATCAACCTTATATCAAACCCTCTGAACGTTAGTTTATTTCTCGTTTTTTCCCCTTTCTGTTGGTAATAGTATCTTCAAATGGTTTTGTATAAAGGAAATCTTGGTGATTCATTTCTACAATACAGATAGAGTTTTTCTTTTACTATTTTGAATTAAGTAGTATATGTCACTAAGTTTATAAATGCACTGATACTTTGCACGAGTCTGGACGAGGTCAAAAATATATAAAGACTTCTCAATGTCGATATACTGCAATAGCTACCCTTCATAACAGGAAGTCAAAGATTCAGAGCTTACTGACGTATCGAGAGTGTGCAGAAATTCTGAGTTTGCAGCCGCCTCTAGAAACATTGTATCACGGCAGACTGCATACAGAAGGCTTAGTGAAAGACTTTTCCAAAAGACCAAGTATATGTGTTTCACTGTCTTCACAAGAAAAAAAATTAATCGGAACTCTCTTTACTGACGAGTCGAGGTTTAACTTAATATCTGGTTCTGAAGGTGTTTTCACCTGGAGAATTTCACAAACGCAAAATTTTCCTTCGAATATTTTAGGTTGTGACAATTTCGATAGATCAGATGTGATGGTATATGATGAAATAATTATCGATAAACGTATTACCATACATGTGTTGTAGAAAGAATCTATGACTCACCAAAAATATTGAAAATTGTTCTTAAAACCTTATGTAAGATATTACAGAGGGGAATGCAAATCTTATTTTTATTTATGTGAGTGATACGTTTTGTACATATCTACTCAATCTGATTAGTGAATTCCTTGAAAGTGAAGCTATTAAGCGAGTATCGTTGCCAGCATATATACTGGTATGAAACAACAACCTGATCTGATCCCGATATAGAATTTAGAAAAGCAGTTTCATGGAGTTATCTTCCTCCTAGAAATATAAAGACCCTTGAAAACCACATTTCTGGAGCAATGTAATTTAATCCCTTCTCTACCCATACTGTGGTAAACAACATTATACCCAGTATTAAATCCCGCTGTGATCTGAATGAACAAGTAAGGGGCGATCACATACTACATTAAATTCATCTTCCTTAATTTTTTTCTGAATACTCCTTTTCACATATTATTGATATTTACAATTTTTAATCGCAAAATTTCATATCGTATAAAATATTCTTAAATTTTCTCCTTTGTGTTTATGTATTAAAATGTTATGTATCATTTTACACCAATTTAAAAAATTATAGTTCGCAATCTCTGAGAAATCTGAGATTTTATACATGTATAAGGTAATTTTGGATACGAGTATATATATTAAAGATTATTTTTTAAATTCTGCAGAGATTAACATTTTATTATTGTTTTATATTCCCTGTCCCTATTGTGGTGAGATTAATTGCTACAGTATCTGTATGAATATAGAAGGTTTATTTATATTTATTTCTTAAAGCAAGTCAGATGATGTTTTTACTCGTATTTCCGAAGTAATCGACATTGTTCAAAAAGTATCCAATTTTATGGTGAAAAATATCTTCACTAAATATGCAGCTAAATAATTGATTATAAAGTTTCATTTTTGGGTTTTTAGTGAATTATTGTTCGAGTCAGTGATTAACCCGTTCAGTCCCAGCGTATCACATGCGATATGCTCGCGTTTACTCTCCTATGCCCAGTGTATCATATTAGATACGCTCCGAGAATGCCTACAACAGACCAACGAATCAATACAGATACGCTTGATGAGAACGTTTTATTTGATTTTTTTAATGCTATTATATGGCGCAACAATACCGTGAAATCTATATAGATACGTTATTTGGAATATTCACCTTGGTGATAAGAGCTTGGATTTCACTTCTGGCAATCAGGATAATTGTTATAAGCATGTGTTTCGGAGCAGCTCTTTAATTCTAGTGACATGATTTAAAGGGTGCCCTTGCTTTCGGTTTGCTTGCTTCTAAGGAGAATTTATGGTCCTTTATAGGGGTTAGGGCTTTCGGAAGCTGATGTTCTCAGCTGTTAGTTTCATTCGGTCGGTTTTTATTTGCAGCGACAGTCATGACGAAAAGAAAGTATTTATCTGATACTGAGATTTTCGAAATAACGATTAAATCTGACAGTAATGTTAGCGAAAATAATCCATATCTGTACATAGACATTAAAGTAAAAAAAAAAGACTGAGATGTGTTATATGCTCAAAATCTTGTGTGAAGCGTCAAAATATGTGTGTAAGACATGTGACGTTGGACTATGCATTGAATTGTTTTTTATAATACCATACAGCAAAATAAGATTGATCTCTTATATCTATATATCCCATATAATGGTACATCATTACACCATGAAATTTATGCAACATATGTAAATATATTTTGTATTTTCTTAAAAGTATAATTTTTTATGTAATTTTATGAATAAACCATTCAATTTTCGATTAAATCTTTTTTTCTTTTATTTATAGTAAGTTTAATGCATTTTAAATAATATAAGGAAAAATTAAAATATTTTAATGTATAGCCAATTTTAAAGGAGTTTTTTTTCGCGAATCAGGCTTAATATCTAAAATCCTCTGGGCACAGCGTGACACTCCGCGGTAAGAAGCCGCCGGCCCATAGAAGCACTTCTTTTTTCTCCCTCCAGTAGCGAAAGAGTTAAGTATGATGTTTGCAAAAGTTTTGATACAGTAAAGTTTTCATTAATTTTTATATAAACTTTAAGAGTAAAATGGGCCCGATATATAGTAAAACATATATAGAGTTTTTGTTTGCTTGCCGTTGTGACCAAGGAAGTAGTAAATACCATTAAGCAAAATGACAAATGTGTCACCATTTGACAGCTTGCTGAAAACATTTGTTTGTGGTTTGGCAAATGTGGTACGTTTCTCTGGGTCACAGAAAAAATTTTGCACTTCAGATACCAGGTTTGTTTCACAAGAAATGAAAACTAACAGGAAAGCTGTGTGTATCGACATTCTGAGTGATTTCGCCGGAGCCTCTGTCAGGTGTTTCGACGATATCATCAGACAGGATGGTTCATGCGAAACGTGAGAGCGAAACACTGTCAATGGAAAATATAATAGCTACTGACAATTAAAAGTTTTACTTGCATGATAATGGTATGAACGCGGTAGCTTAGTAGTCGTGGTCATAGACTCGCGATTGTTGTTGTTTTCATCGAGTCGAGGATTCGAACCTCAATACCAATAAAGCGGGACTGATGCATGTTAAATCCATCGATGTCTCAAGTCATCCCGTTGGTATGGTGTGGAAGTTTGTGGATGGAGTTTCTAGATTAGGTGCCTTCCTCGTCACTTGATCGAGGTTTAAAATTACGAGCTGCGTCACCAATAGCCCTCATATTCCTTCTCAGTGCAATTTTAATAAGCAATTACTCACTCAATCTCATTTAGACTATTGTTTCGTATACGTTCTCTGTCCTTTTGTACCTATGATTCTTAATAAAAAAGATGTAGTCATTTATGCAGATATTTTGCCCGCCCTTTGTATGTAAGTATATAAAGTAATACCTACCAATAATGAACTCCCTCAGCACCAATTTTGTCCCTTAAATAAAGGTTGATATTGAGTTCAATTAATTCTAATAAAGTGACAAACGTACAAAATAATTAAAATTATACAAAATGTATTGATTTGTAATAATTGCTACATAATTCTATTAATATAAAATTCATACACTAATTCTCTATAACTTGTTAGTTTGCCGGATTACAGAAATAACTGGAAATGTGAACGGCCGAATAATAAAGGGAACACCGCAGGTGTATATATGTGTGTGTGTGTGCGTGTGTGTGCGTAATTTGTCTCGTTCTTAGGAATAATTACTGTCCCTGCTAATAGGCTTCCACTCTTTGAACACCATAAAGATATTTTGAATATGTGGAAATTGTACCTTTATTATTTTAACGTGACAGAGAGGCATTAACATAGAAAGGATTACATGTTGAAAATGGAGAATGCTAGCAAATTTTACTTAGCTTCGAATTTATATTCAATAATTTTCTTTAGATCGTATGTTAATCATGCGGTATTGGATGAAGGGATTTTGAGGGAAGTTTTGCTGGAAATGAACAGAGTCTAGTTGAGGTTATCGATGTAGGTCTGCGACAATAGGAAAAGTTGATTTGGTAGATTTTACGAGCTCGTGATCGCATAAATTAAAAGATATATCAGAAAATGAGAATGAATTCTTTGCTGTGTATTAAAGAATTCGGAAAGTTAAGAAATTGAGTTATTTTTAAATCAAATCATTACATATATATATATATATATATGTGTGTGTGTGTGTGTGTGTGTGCGTGTGTGTGCGTGCCAGCTCATTGCATAGGAGATGTCGAAGAGATGTTGGATATTGAGGATAATGAACACAAGGAATGGCCGGCAAAGTCTCTGGATCTACATCCCATCGAGAATGTGACTATCTAGGGAGACACTTGGCAGCAGATAACTAACCACCAGTAACGATTCCCGGGGTTCTAATCAAAGGTACAAGACGAATGGTTTGCATGACCTCGACAACTCTTTGACCATCTCATACTACACATGATCAGGCTATGTGAAACCTGCATAGCAGTCAGGGGAGATCTTATCCCCTACTAAAGACTGGGTGTTTCTGGCTGGACACCTGTCCCTTAGATGTTTCGGCCTTCAGTCGCATCATGCTCTATGCTACTTTTTCAATAAAGCTTCTTGTTATCCATTTGATTTCTTTTTTGGTAAGTTTCGCTAACATTACTCATGTTTTAACATCTTGAGAATCTTATGGTACTATGTGTATTGATTTAGAACTCTTTTGCATAATTTTATGTTAAAAAAACACCTCGTCCTAAATTTTTCCACACCATTGTGCATATATATATATATATATATATATATATATATATATATAAATGTGTGTGTGTGTGCGCGCGTTTACAACGAATGTTCTAAAAGTAAGTTACACTTGTTCCCCCATAGAAGACAGCAGTGCAAAACACGAAAGAAGTTTGCGAAAATGATAATTGAGTTCTACGGCTTCCAAGGATAGCAATTTCTTTTAGGTAATAGCAACCGTTACTGAATATGAAAAGAAAAAAAAATGATACTTCAGCAGGAAACTTACTCCAACTTTGAAGTAAGCGGAACAAGACGCATTTTGTAGTCAAAACGTTTCATGTGTATGGAGATTCATCGTGAAATATCAGCAGTGCATGATCCATATGAACCGTCACGTCGAACCGCAGTGAAATGGTGACGGCAGTTAAAGGATACCCACACAGACTTAATTGTTGTGGAAAGACAAGGAAGTCCAATAACGGTGAGACACATCATAGATGTGAGTTTGAAAGTTCCCTCATCAGCGGGGAAAGTCATTGCTACGTTTTTTATCCCGTTGCGATTCAGTTGCCTTTGCCATGTTTACGCAGAAGAGTAAATCCATTAATGCTGTGTCGCACTACACATTGCTAAGAAGTTTCCGCAAAATTATGAAAAACAAGAGACAATGAAATTTAAAGAAAAGTATTGTCCTATTACACGACAATGCAGGACCACAGAACAGCGATGAACTCAAGGTTTGCTTTGCAGCTTTGTATGGGATATCTCTCAGTATCCACCGTACTGTCCCAATTTAGAACCCTGTGAATTTTAAATGTTCGGCAAGCTCGAATAACATTTGGATGTTCGAGACAATTTTCCAATGATGGTCAGATTCAGATAACTGTCCTAAGCTGGCTCCAGAACCAAGGAGTGAATTTCTGTGAACGGGCTATCAAGCGATGAGTTGAACATAAAGATATAATGTGTAATATGTGTGTCATATTACATTGCAGCGAACATATTAGTAAAATGTTTTTGACCTACATTGTTCCACTGTAATTTTGTTTTTGGCTGATTCAGATATATATATATATATATATATATATATATATATATATATATATATATATATATAAATAAATATATATATATATATATAAAGTATAAATGATAAATGAAATAAATAAAAATTGTTATTACATCCATAAAGAAATTAGGAAAGAAGACGAAAATAGTCGAAAGGGAAATAAAATTATTACCTTTACAGGGGCGGTGGTATATTTCTTATACCACATATTTAGCAACCTAAAAATCTCTGTAAAATACCTTTTCACCCCATACACTTATCTTCAAAGGATAGCTTATAGTGTTATTTACTTAAATTAAAGGGCACAACCATGCAGAATGATTATAAAAATTATAGTTTTGAATCTAATGAAAGTTCCTAACACATGGCTGTTTTATCCCTAACGGAAATGTTTCTGAAATGAATTTTAAATTTCAATTTCATCAGCTAACCAATCTACATAACTGAAACTTTATGTAAATACTGCTAATTATTCAAAATAAAATAAATAAAGTATTCGTTTCATACTTCAAACGAAGTGATATAAAATTTATAGCACCGCCCACACAGTGGGTTAGAGAGCAACAATTGGCAGTACTAAAATTTTCGATTCAGACTGATATGTGACGGTTCACTGTATTACAGTGAAAGATAGAGGTCGTAAATATGTTATAAAGTGCCAGTGAGGCAAAAATCAGACTTATTCTCTGAAGAAAAGAAATTTAAATCAGGAAAAAAAGTTCTATTGCAAAGTTTTGCAAAGAACAGATATAGCCACCCAAGGTACGTTTTTTTTATAATAATTATTAAATTATTCAGTTAAATAAAAGAATTAAAAGTAAACCATGAAATATAGAGAAATGGAAAATAGTAAACTTTTTGTAATTAAAATTAAAGGAAACTATAAATTATGAAATTGAATATGTTTAAGATAAATGAAATTAAAATTAAAACAAGCGATAAATTAAAAACAAATTAAATATATTTTAGCTAAAATGAAGTAAGCGATAAAAATTGATAAGTGATCTGGTACGCCAAAACGTTTCACCTAAAACAATAGCCCCTTAGATGGCTAATAAAAATTTATCAATGCTGTGCGTATACTCAAATAGACAACAAGCAAACGCTCAGGGGGGGGGGGGAAGGATTTCTCAAAACCTAAGCTATTGCAAAAAAAAATCTAACAAGACAAAGACGGAGGGAGTCTTCGCAGGCATCTGCGAATATGTGCCAGATAGAAATGGCTGGAGACAGCAGATTAGGGATTGGTGTTGTTGATAGACATGAGACCTGCAAACTATAATTGATGTATAGTGTTAGCATGAAATAAAAGTGAACGATAAGCTGCCGACAATTTAGGACGACAGTACGGGGTGATTGCCTCTATCAAAGAATCTAAGTAAACATAGATGTAAATTCACTGAAGAAAGGCATTACAAAAGATACAATACAGCAAAGAGTTACCCGCTTAGTAAGAAGAACAGAGGCTTCAGCGTACAACCCATAAATATTTCAGAATAAGGAAGGCTGACCTTTTTTTTTTTTTTGATACATTTGTCCATCACATATGTGAGAAGGTATATTTCGAATACAAACAATCGACGTGGGTGAATGGTTTTTGAACTCTTCCGGATCTACGCTTATTCTTAATTTTATTTATAGCAGCCTTATAATCTAGTTTTAATTAATTTTTTAAATATACACATATTTCTAAGAAATATTTTTAAAAGAATGCCACACGAGGACTTTAGATTGAAAAAAACTTTTTTGGTTTAAAGAGCTCGTTTTGATGGATCGGAGTTACCTTCAGAAAAAAGTGAGGAAGAAAATATCTTTACAGTGCATGGAATAAGAAATATGCCTTATTATAAGTAAAACTGCATATGCTTTTCTACTAAATTTAGTTTAATAAGTTTATAATGTAGTTATATGATTAAATTATGAGATTCATATAAGTATAAAAATATTATACTTAAATTAAATAACACATTTTCGCACAAATTATCACTCATAGAAATACAAATCCACCATAAATTTCTCACTTTTTTAAAACTGTTTTGTGATCCTAATATTTCCCATATTAACTAGAATAATATACTTTTTTTATGAAAATATTTATTATTTCTTCGAAGGAATACAGGAACTTCGAGGGAACAACGAGTGTACAAATAAGATGTCCTAGAGGGGAGGTGGCATATTATTCATACAGGGTCTTGAAAATCAGGAAATAAATAAAAATTTATTTGACCTCTAGATATTGTCTCCTTTTAACTTTATTAATTCATATCAGATGGATTTTAACTAAAATTTAATGTTTTTTATACACCGCCCCTCAAAAGGTTAAAGTACCGTGTCTGAATTTGAAATGAGATGTGTGGTTAAATATTTTTACGGATCCAAATCTTACCACTCATCTAATTACTTTATAGCAAATTGGATAACGCTAAAAACAAATGAATTTATATCCTTATACATATCACAATAGAAAAAGTAAACAAGCCTTAGAATAATATCACTATTCTAATTTAACTTATTAAAATTTACACTTTATATATTTTCACTTAATCTTAAAAAATATCCACAAAATTATATAGTATATTAACTTAGATTAGATATTTCTAAATAATAAAGTAATATTTTGTAATCTTGCCAAGGCTTTATTCCATTTAATTGCCACATAACTGCACCATAGATAATAAACATAGCTTGTATACTTACATTTTAAAAAGTGAGAAGTTTGAAGTATTCCAACGTTTTTTCCTGAAATTAATAACGAAAATCTGTATTTACAGCTAACGAAACAAAACTACTTAAATTCTGACCATATATATATATATATATATATATTACTTAAATCGTTTTTATTTAATAAAATTTTCGTTATGAATTATTTAGTAGTTTACTTTTCCACATAGGTATAGATATTTTAACAATATGTGTTCCATTTTTTGAAAAAAAAAGGGGAGATTCAGTTTTGTAATCCCTGTTTTACATAATTTTGCCTCCGCATTATGATGGTTGATGGTTTCAAATTATTTAACTAATATTTGTTTCTTTAAAGCATCATGAAATAAAAATGCATTCATTCGAGAGAAAAAAAAATTATCTTCATCGCGGGATTAAACATTTTTTAATTACAGCGCATATTGAAAATAAATTTTAGTTTCTAGAAATGTAAGAAATTGAAAAAATTAAAACAATGCTTTTCTCTTCACTATTTGTTCATGGATTATAGTAGAGGATTTATTATGTTTTAATGTCAACAAATATTTGTTATCAACATTTAAATTGATACTTAACAATGATTAAAAAACTAAGAAATGCCAACTACGGTGTTATTAAAAATATTAGTTTTTGCGAACTGTTTTCACACGCTGTAAAAATGAGTAAACTACCTCAAAAACAAAAAATTGTGAATCAAAATTCTGGTCAAGAGTTCTGTGTGGAAACGACATGACTTCGTAATTTAGTAAATCATTTCAAAGCAAATTAATCATTTAAATACATCTGGTATTTAACTGTTTATTATAAGATCATATTTTTTAGTAATGGTATATTACATATTTTTTGGGATGAGACTGATTTAAGACGGCAAATTCATTTAACTTGTTTGATAAAATTAATTTCATTTTTAATACCTATTTCTCAGTGGGGGGAGGTGAGTATGCTACCCATCACCCTTTGAGGGCAATTCAAAGGACACTTCAAGTTTTATTTTTGTTTATATTTTTAACAAAAAAAGAATAACAACTTCATTCCACACTAATCTTTACTTGCTTTATTGGAATTGGTAAGTGTACTTCCCATGGCCTTAGAAAAACTTATATGATTAGTAGGAGACATTTTAAATTTGTATCTGAAAAGGTAAAAAAGGTAACTTTTCGAAAATTTGCCTTATAATTTTGCGAATTCAAAAAGAGCCAAAAAATTAAACTAGATTCTTTTTACAATCATGCATTTTACAATCTTTTACATTTTTAAGATATTACATTGAAATGTATGAAATAGTTTCGGAAGAAAAAATACATAACATGGGTTTTAATCATAAAAAATATGTGTTTGTCAATCATTATGACGGTTTTAAATCTTATGTATTTTCACATTCATCGCTCGGCACATTCAAAACACCGAAAAACTTTTAGTCAAATAATTTACTCATGCCAACCAAGGCAGCAATAAAACGGTTTCGTTGTAAATGCAAAAATCTATTTCGCACGTGCCCCGTAATATTTTTTAAAACTTTTTTTTTTCTTTCTTTCATGGAACTCGGATACGTAGAGGAATTTTACGTGTACACGCTGTTTTTTTTATTACTTCTCAAAATATTTATCCTTATAAATGGGATTTTCTTTAACAGTCACGCTCTCCCTTCCAACATTAAAAGTTTTATTCACAGCCAGGTGCTTTACGATGTATTTTATAGCGCCATAAATTTTAACAAGACGAAAAAAAAAAGGGCACCATCCCATTTTTTCTCCCTTTATTTAAGCTTTTCGAATTATTAATGCCCTATAACATAATGTACGACCCTCTGAGTAGAGAGTTCAAAGTGATGTGTTCTTTGAATAACTGAGCATTAAAGTACACCATCATTGAATGACTCTGCATATGCATGTTAGTGGGGAAGCTATCATAAAATATGGATATTAGCCGCTTTTGAAGCTTAGGAAACGATCGTAGCAATCATGAAGTATAATTTGATAGGAATTTTTTTTTTTCGTAAACAAAAAATGAAGGATGTTTGAAGTACATTAAGGAGTACATCATTTTTAAGAGTACGTGCACTTTTGATAACGCGAGGGAGCAAAAAGTTTGAAAAATCGGAACGTGTTATGAATGGAGGCCTTTTCAAAAATTATGAAAAAAATGAATAAATTTTATAACTTTGTTTTTCTTTGAAAATTTATTTTGAAAGAATGTAAATTTCTGAATTTGCGTGCGTAGCTGAATTTTTCTCTCACCAAAAGAAAGAGAACAAAATGCAACTGCCTCATGTTTTTTTTTTTTTTTTTTTTGGAATTTAAATTTTATTGGCAAGTGATGTAAAAATAGAAATATTTCAATTCGAGTTGAAGATTTATTTTAATTAATTAATAGCTTGCAGTTAAAAGGTTTGACTGTAAAGTAATGCCTCCTTGATCATAGCTTTATTATTCATAACCTGATTTTCACAATTTCTCTTTCAACTGAAATCTATTTGAATCCTTTATGAAATGCAATGTTCTTTACACACCCAATATCTTTCTAAGTAGTTGTGACAAAGTGAGACTAATCAGATAAATCCATCAAAGACAAATTCTGGTGACTGTTTTCTACACTAGGCTTCCAAGGCAGCTTTAACATAGTGAGGTTTTTTCCTCCTCATCATATGTGTTCCATCTTTTTCACTTTTCAGGATATGAACGACAGATGGGAACAAAAAAAAAACACATACATTACATAGAGGATACATGCATTTTCATGTTCAATAAGAATTGGGAAAATCTGGTAAGTATTAAAAATGTTATGTTCACAGAGTCTTAACTTTTCAATCAAGCTTCGTTATAAGATATTTCATAGTACAGTAAGTTTTCTGTAATCCGGTATGTTTAGGACACGGCGTTTCGAATTAACGGTCAATCGAATCATCTAACATCAAAATGCTTTTAACAAGAATACTAAAGATAAATGATCAAAAAAAAGTAAAAAAGAAAGTTCTATACAAAGTTTTGTAAAAAACTAATTTACCCACCCAAGGTGCGCTTTTTTATAATTATTATTAAATTACTCAATTAAGTATATAAGAATTAAAGTAAACGATGAAATATCGAGAAATGGACAATAGTAAACGTTTCCGATATTAAAACTTATGAAACGATGCGTTATTAAATTGAATATATTTAAGCTAAATGTAATTAAAATTAAAGCAAACCATAAATTATTAAATTGAGTATAATACATGTAATTAAAATTAAAGCAAATGAAAAATTATTGAATTGAATATTTTTCAGCTACATGTAATTAAAATTGAAGCAAACAATAAATTATTAAATTGAATATATTTAAGCTAAATGTGATTAAAGTTGAAGCTAGCAATAAAAAAAGTGAAAAAAAATCTGGTGCGTCCAAACGCCCCACCTAAAACAATAGCCCCTTAGGTAGCTAATAAAAAGTTAAACGATTAAAATATGTATTCAATGTATTTACGCACTTCTGAATTTGTGTAGATGATATAAATATCCAACAAAGTATTTAATTCCATTCTGGTAACTACAAAATAAAATTAAAGCATGGATCATTAGTTTAATTGAACGTCGTGGTTTGTCTTTGACTCCATAACTTTAGCTCTGACGCACATTACGTTCCATGACTTTATAGTATAATTTGAATTTTACAATGTATGGTTAACGTAGTTTATTTGGAGACCATTATGTGTATTCATTATTTGTTCTGTAGAAGAAAATTACAACTCCTTTCGTAATAAATCATTAGAAGAAATATTGCATTCGTTAATTTAATTTCAACAGTTGAGTTTGTGATTTCTTCTTACTTTTCTTCAAACATTTATTCAATAAGAAACTAGAGTCTATAAAATTACTACACGAAAATACATGCGCAATCATAGAAAGTATGGGAAATTAAAATACCCTCTAATGTAACGAAAAATATATTTTAATGTCCCCTTTACCGTACAAGAATATTTTTGACATTTTAAGTAAATGAACTAGTATTAACTACGCTGGCCTTCTTTTCCGTTCATTTTCTTTTACAATGATATCTTTGAAAAAACAATTACAATTTCATATAGCTCTGAAATATTTAGAAACAAAATTCTTTCACGTGTATGCGATAGGCTGACTTTGCAATTTTGAATAACCGCCAAGTAATGAGGACAAGACGTGAGCTATTCCTCTTTACCAACTTCCAAGCCACTCCAAAGCGAAGACAATTTTAACGATAGATTATTGACAATCTGCACGAGGTCTGTTGGCTAAATCGATCAAGGGAATCATACTCGTCCTAAAAAGGGCTTACAACCGCTGTATCAATTCCCATGGATACGGAACCTTATCTGATCTAAGGAGAGATCTTCGGAAAACCGAAAGATTGATGATAAACATTGTTTACAATACCTAAAAAATAATGTTTACTTACATATGTTTACTAAAACATTATTAAATATATAATGTTTACTAAAACATTATTAAACATATAATGTTTACTAAAA
>BMAW01049407.1:0-43886 GCA_019974015.1 Nephila pilipes
TTGTCGCTGATTCCTTTTCTAGAATTTCGGAAATCAATTTTTCTAGCTTTCTTAATTTGTATTATTTAACTGAGGGCCAGCCTTGTGATAAAGATATGCGATCGTTAATGGATTCTGGGACATTTCTGGATTTTAAACCCATGCATTTGGCATCATCCAATAAGCCACTCTTGAAATATCTGGATTGGTACTGTACGTTCTTTATTCACAAAATCGATCTGGAATTTTTTTTTAACTGCATTCGTTATTTGTCGCAAGCTAGAATTTAATCTAAACAGAAACTTGTTTCTTCTAGAATTAACTGGAAATTTATGAACAAGGTTAGTGCATTTTGGAGCAAAAATTGCATTGCATGTCAACAGTCTAAGATTCAGAGGCACACTAAGTCTGCAATGGTCACAATCCTCTTCCATCTGCTCTATTTTCTTACATCTACATTTATGTTGTAGGACTGCTCAGCCCAATTTGGGGGATGTTGTATCTACTAACCTAGGTTGATAGGTTTACAAGGTGGCCTGAGGCATATCCGATCCTAAATCAAGGCGGTAACACCATTGCCCGTGCAGTTTTGTTGCGAGGCGCGGGGCTCCAGAAACAATCACTTCTGATCGTGGCACTAACTTTCAGAGCAACCGTTTTTCATCTCTTTCCAAGTTTTTAGGTGACAATCGGACTCGGACCACTTCATATCACAAGCAGAGTAATTTGGCTGTAGAACAGTTCCATCGTCAGCTCAAGAGTGTTCTGATGGAACATCTGCCTGACAGCTGTCTATATGCTCTTTCTTTGGTATCAATTGGAATACAGACGAGTTACAAAGACTATATGGTGGAATCCTCTACATAATTGGTTTAAGGAATGGCTTTGAAACTGCCTGGAGAATTCTTTTCTAGTTCTTTCCCAATGCGAGAGTTCCTGCAATCGTTTTTATCCTTAGCCTCCATATCTATTTTCATTTTCCTCTTATTTTATATCATTATATCTGAATAACTTCACTTTATTTCTATCTGAGTTTATTTAATATAATCACGTCTCATTTTGGTGGGGAATAAATAGTTATTTTATACAAATAAGTTCCCAAGGTTAGTGAAAAGAAAATCGCGAATTGCTCAAAGTCGCAAATTTGTTTAAAAAATATTTTTTTTATTTGAATTAAAATTATGCTCAATGATAGTCAGATATAATTATCATAACATGAAGCTTTACAATTGCATTTCCTTATATTCACCGGGTAACTTTTCACATTTGGCCAAGTATACGTTGTGACATATTCAATTTTTAAAAACAATCGATTTAATCTAAATGTGATACTTTTTTTAAAAAATATTACCTATTCAACTCTTAAAAGCAAATGATTTAAACTTAAAGTGATACTTTTTTCAATATTCTTTATTAAGATATATTTTTTTGGCAACACCAGATCATATTTTTGTTTTTTAGATAATTTACTGGCAACGGAAAAATAGAATTGATTTTGGTTCCAAGATGTAAAGACGAACGTTCAAAAATTGTGCTTGTGTAAAATTGTGTCTTGAATTCATGTTTTAAAAGATGTGTTCAAATAAATGTGATGTCCTGAAAACAAGTCATCTTTATTAATAGTCTGTAATACAGTACAACGTAATCATCCTCACTTGCATATTCTCTTCACAGAAGATGAATCAAATAAAGTTATTTTAAGCAATACCTTTCAATGAAAATATGAAATACTGTTCATTATATTTGAAACCATTTCAGCTCTTTGTTGAATTTGCATTCACGTAACGGAATTTTAGCTTTAAATATCTTATACAAGTATACGTACTATTTTATTTTAATTTTCAAATTAATTAACTTTTTGATTACAGGCATAAAGTTAATATCTTGAAATGTAGATTTGAAATTAAAGTTTAAAATACTTTTAGTCATGGAAAATATCTGAATATTTTAAATTTCACAAACGTTTTTGTTTTGTGACATCAGAAATTAATTATTACAATTTGTAATGACCTGATCTGTAAGTGTTCGTAAATATCAAACTTTTTCTTTACACGTTTTTCTTTCTTACAGTTCAAAAAGACTCACTTTAGTTAAGCGAATAAAATTCTTGGTAGGGATATAAAAACTGTGTACGGATCCACAAGTTGGAGGAGAAACATAGCTGCTTTTCCGTAATCCGCGCGATAGCGATAAATCGCCCAATATATCATGTTCTTCTCTCTTAAGTTTATATAACCTAACATTGTGGGAAAAATATTTCTAAATAAAATGATAATTTCATGAAATGATGACATATTGATTCATTTTCAAAAGTGTTAAAATTAAAGGCTTTATTGAAATGTCTCCACAAAACAAAAAAAAAAAAAAAAAAAAAAAAAAAAAAAACCAATGATAGCGAAATCGCACCAGGGTAAGGGAATTTTACCAAAACGTATGCTGTTCAGTGGAATAAGCTAGACGAGAATTGTTTCTGTTAAACGTTCACGTGAGCAATAATAGAACACTAATATTTTGAAGCTCACAATTATAAAATAAGTAAAATTTTCTGCTCTTGTAAATAGCTTATAGATGATGTGTGGTCAAATAAAAAGTAAAAAAGAAACAAGCGCAGCTGGTCCGTCAATAAAATAAAAACAACAAAACAACTAAAATAAACATATGGTATAAATAATATTAGAACACTTCAGGTAACGCACACAAGAAGAACGGAAGATGGAAAAGAGAACGATACTTATTTTTCTAACTATTATTTTTCATGTTTCAAATAACTTTTATGTAAAAAAGTCATGAATACTTTATAGTCCGTGACAGAGTCCGAAGATTCGAATTCTTTTCCAATCACAGAAATACAGGGTGTTTCATATTGAATGGGACAAAAAGTATAGCGCAGTGTGACTGCCGTAATGGATTTATTCAGCCGAAACAAATTTATTCCGCAATTACAATTATACAAGTTTTATTTGGCAACAGGGAAAAATTATCGAATGACGAACTCGCCGCTAGAGGCGCTGTTAAACAAAATGTCGTCTATGCAGGAGAAAGCGTACTGCGTTTTCGAATATCCAAAACCTCCTCGGTAACTGTTGTACTAAGACGTAAAGAACTACCACATCGGCATAACATAAGCAGGTGGGTGAAGCAGTTCCAGGATACCGGCAGCTTATGCAAGAACAAAAGCCCAGGAAAAAAAGAAACAAAACCCGAAGTGGTTGAATCACGAGTTGCTATCACGAGTGTGGCAGGAGCTTGATTACTGTGTAGACATTTGTCGTCTCACCAGAAGGGCACATATCACATATTGAATACCTGTAGAAACTTGAATAAATGTAGTTTTGAGGCAAATTTGAATTTTCTAAATATATTAATTACAACGTTCACAATCATGTTTTCTTTTTGTCCCATTCAATATGAAACACCCTGTATTTAGAAGCATATCATCATTATTTTCAATGGTTTCTATATTCTAGAATTTATGTCTTCTTATATTCCTTTTTTTCAATTAGACTTATATACGGGATGTGAACTTAGGTTATACTATTAAAATAAAAGCCGTTCTCTCAACCTATATGTCGGCTTAGATTCGGAAATGCACGAATTTTCTGTACAACGGATGTTCAAAAAGTAAGTTACGCTAGTTCCCCCTCAGTAGGTAGCCTTGCGAAACAAGAGCGAAGGTCGCGCAGACGATAATTGAGTTCCACGGCTTCGAACGATTGCAATTTCATTTGGATAAAGGCAACCGTTGCAGCTTTGAACGAGAAAGAAATGGAGCGTCAGCAGAAAACTTACACCAACGTTGAAGTAGACGTTTTTGTGAGCAAAACGTCTCACAAGTACGGAGGTTCATTTTGAAATATCGGCTGTGCTTGGCTCATGTTCAATGTCATATACAGTCATTGTGAAGCGTTACAAGAAGTTCGAAGATGTCCGCGCAGAATTAACTGATGGGAGATAACAAAGTAAGGCTAACAACGATGAACACATCAGGCATGAGTCCATCAGCAGGTAAAGACATTTCCCCCTCCCCCCGATTGCGCAGGAAATGTCGATGCCAAGTTTACGGTACGAGTAAGGGTAATGAAGAATTAAGTATAGGAGATAGAGTAGAAGAATTAAATATTGGAGATACTAAATAGCTTGTAGTTGACATAAGATAGAGATTATAATCTTATATTTCAAGCAGATTAAAAGAAATTAAGATAGTCTTGATTAATTTCAGTTTGATTTGATTTGAAACACCTGCTCGTACCCTCATTGATTATCATTAAATTCACTCCAACCCGAATGAGTAGGTAGGGTAAATTAAGATAATTTTTCGAAGTTATAATTCATGCACATTGAGGATCAATAGATTTAGGTATATTTTGAGAGTAATACAGGATATTCATATTTTTATTCATAATAAACAGAGTTGCTGCTTATCTTTTAATTGTAAATTATAGCAGCTGTTTAGATTTAGAAATAGTGGCAATATAATAAAATGGAAGGAAGGTGTTACATACTTAATAAAATTTAAATTAAAAAAAAATATATGATTAAATTTTTCTATAGCCTTATACAAATAATGTGTAATACTAAAAATTTTGGGCAGAAGGGTTATTGGGTAAAAGTTTTCTTATTGTATAGGGAATAATCCCATTTCATAATGTGGAATATATCAGCACCACGAATTTAGAAGATTTTGAAAAAAAATATGCCATAATCTTCAAAAAACGCATTTTGAGAAAAATACAAAAATAGATATTTTTCTGTATGGTTTGGTACGTTTGTTCATAATTTCATTTAATTTCTCAATTACCTTAAATTACCAGTTAATTTCTGAATTAAGACTTGTACGATCTCTTACTTTAAAAATGCAGACCAATTATATAGGTTCTCATTTTCAACTGATTCCTAAAGCTAAATAACATTAAGATCAGATTTATCTATTGCAGCGTTTATAATCACAAATTAATTTCATATCTTCAGCGATTCATTGTATTGTACCCTATCTCAATGCAGATTATGAATAGCTTAAAATACCTCTAGCAGATTTACGATGTACCGAATTACAACTTAAATGTTAACCACTCCAATATGTTTGCATCTATTCTACATAAGTCCCTTGTTTCTCAAAATATGTTTGCATAATAATTCAATAGATTGCGAAATGCCAGAGTACAGCCTCCATTGAAACGGGTTGTATTGTCAAGTATGACATAAATTAAACTATACGTTCGCAACAACGCCATCACGGAATAACATAGATCATTCTATAAAAGGAGAAAGCTCAATCCAAATTGAAATTACTGCTAGTGACTTCTGATTTACTGCTTTCCATTAATCAGATGGACCATTTCGTCCGTGGAATTTTAAGAACGCGTTTAATCAGCAACGAACTGTTTCGACTGGAAGAGTAATATGCGAATATGATTCATAATATGATTTTATTTTAAATGTGGTTTCTGTTGCAGATATTTAAGCGTACATTACATAGCAAATATTCTAATTGTTGATATGTAAATTAAGAGATATTCAGTCAAGTTAATTACTCGAATATTCATAAGAGTAAATGAATTTACTGTGCATTGCTTAGACTAGATGTCTTCAGTCTGTTTTTCGTGGAGTCCTAGGGTTTACTGGAACTTTGACAGGGGTTCTTCAAGTGATCACTGTTTACTTAATCAAAGTATCAAAATTTTAATAAAATTTTAATTTTTATAAAATATCGAATTCTTAAGGGCAGTTTTCTTGTAAAAATAAATAAATATTTTATAGATAAAATAAAATCTTAAATTTCGTAAAAGTCACATGCTTCAAATACATTAATTGAGACACATTAGGTCACATATTAGTCACCCTTTTTTGGCGTCTCAGTCGATATATCTAAAATTGATATACCCACCAACACTCGGTTGAAACTGAAAATTAATCAAATTAATATCATGCATTTTTGGATTTACAATAGAAAAGAATATCCTGAAATTGACAAAAGAACTGTGAAATATCTAATGTCGTTGGTTTCAGACTATGTATGCGAAAAATCTTTCTCTTTGCTTGCTGCGACAAAAACAAAATACAGAAGCAGATTGGATGTTGAAGAGGATATTAGGCTGCAGATTTCAACAACTATTCATGACATAAAAGTACTTTGCAATAAGAAACAATCTCTATCAAGTCCTTTCTTTTTCTTTTTATTAATTTGTCATAATTTAAAATAATGTTGATTTTGTTAATTATTTATGGAATATATTTTAGGAAACCAAAACAACGCCATTAGCTACATTTCCGTTCACCATCATATTAAGATGTTTGTATAGTCATAAAACAAGAGATGCAATATTATTTTTGTAAATTTGAGTAGGATAAAGCTCTGATATCATATTTTTACTGCTCCGTGATCAAGAGGTAATTCAAGAAAATGGTAAGCACAAAGGGTTTCCCAAATTTTAAAGGGTTGAATACCTCTGTCTTAGACTAATTGAGCTACTTCATAAATTAAACTGTTTTTTCGACGAGTGTTTTAATTGTATCTTAGATTACTAGTACTATACAACCACAAAACTTCATAAAAAATATATTTCGTTTATCTTTTAACGTGTTTCAAATGCTCCAATAACAATAGTTTAATTTTTCTTTAAAGAAATCTTTTATTATTATTGCTACTCTTTTCAAATTACCTTAGTACATTCAACAGTTGTTTATCTATCACGAAAGGGGTTTTCCTTACATAATACAATATGCATTTAATTAAAAAATTGAGGGAAATATAAAAAGAAAACATAATTTCTAACGACGGGCTATGCGCTTTATCGAAAATTAAGAACATCGATCCAGATAAAAGAAACGTTCCTCTATGCAAATTAGTGAGGCCAAAGAAGCGAAATAAAGTTATATTGAAAAACAGATGCATAAGATATGCCGAAGTTAGTAAACAAAATGCAAAAGTGAGAAAGAACTTATTAGTAAGTGGAGTATACCTGTACGTTTGTGAAATCTAATTCGATATTTCTGAAGCAAAAATCCGACTCTTCATCGTAGAGGCTAGAAATAGAATTTCGTGGTAACTATACAATCTCTTAATCGCACCCGAGTATCGGGGTAAGCTTGACATTTAATATTTATACAAAAATTGTTAGTAAACGTGTTGAGGGACCAAGGACTGACTGAGAACATTTTCCTTTTTTTTTATATAAATAAATAAGTGATTTGAGTAATAACAGGAAACTGTTTTGATTGATTGAAATTTGATAAACAGTACGATGTGTATCTTATTAGAGACGGTTACAAAATTCAATATGCGAAGGCGTTACTTCGTGGACGACTAACCAACTCTTTATACCCTCACCCTTCTTCTCTCAAAAATTCCCCTCCTTTTCCAATTTTTGTATATGTAATTCTTTTACAACAATGTTCCAAATGATGTTAGTTCGCTAGCAAAACATGTCGCCATAAGAATAAAATCTGTGGATGTGTACAAAGTCTTCTCTCTTCATTTTACAGCTGCAAAATATTTTCGTCGCTGCCAATACCGAAAAATGCCACTGTTCATTAAGTTCAAAGATTAGTGGTCGTATTCTAGCAACTGATCAAGGCGAAATTTGATGAGCTGTTCCTGATAATCAGTTCTCAACAATTATTTTTATTATTAAAGTTTAACATTATAAAATTTGCAAAAATAATATAAAGTTCACATTCTGGTGAAATAGCTACATGGAAGCCGAAAACTGTATATTCTCTTCCCGTTTTCAAGCCTTTACCTTCCTTGTTGTGTTTTCTTTCTAAAAGTCAGGACTTTCTTAAAACCCCGCGGGACGAATTGTTAAAAATCGCGGGATGACTGTCCAGCTAAAAGCGGGACGTCTGGTCACCTTAGCTTAGACTGCATGTATATCATTCGAGATGATAGAAGAGTTACGTAATACGGAGGGGGAACAAATTTAACATCTCATATATATTTAAATTTTTGCGGCACTATTACACAAACACATATGTGTATTTGTTTTAAAAAATGTTGGTGGGTAGAGTGATTAAAAATCTGAAGTGGTCACAGTTAAGTAGAATGTATTATCTAAAATTTATGTGAAATAAAAAGAAAACACATATAATTAACAGTGTGTGATAGATAATTCAAAACGTTGATAATACTTTTATTTAAAACTAATACTCAAGCACATATATGTATTTCTTTTGAAGAAAAAGGAATGTGAAATGTGATTTATAAAATCAATTTGATCGTACTTCATTCATGTTAATAAAAAACAACTGCAATTTCTATAATAAGGAGAAAAAAACTCTTATTCTTTGAAAATGGAAAAATACAATAAAGAAAAATTATTCATTTCTATTTTTTAGTCCAAACAGTGTTGGCAAATTTATAAATTTTCCCAATGTCAAAATTTTGAAACCTTGGTGTCAAATTCTACAGAAGGAACAGGTTCGCAAAAGGCACATGTAAACGTTTGAATGCTAATATGGGGAAGGAGTGTGTTGATAAAACTGTCAATTCCCCATAATTTCCTTTCAGAAGGTGTGTGGAATGCAAGCAACCTTTCTGTCGTTCCGGAGAGCTGTTACATTAACATTTCACTTTAGCCATTAAATTAATTAGTTCCATTAAATTAATTAGCCACACCGAAAACGTAAAAGAAACTTCAAATGTTGGAGCTTTTAAATAATACTTATTTTAATGTAAACAGAAACATCTCCAATCATTACAAAAGTAGACCGATTCTAAAATTTATAGAACAACACATAATAATAATGTATTTGTTGCCAATCGCACAGGAGCATATCTCTTCCATAATCATTTAAGCAAACGATTTTTTCGTAATATTTACTCTAGTCCTTTTTGAGAGGCAAAGAACCACTCATTTATCTCAAACTGAACATTTACAAACTTAAAACTTAAGTGAGTGGAGAAAATATCGTCTGCTCCTTTTCTTCAAATCTCCTTACAGCTCCGCAGTCAAAATGACATAAAAAAAATGACATAGGAAGTCGCCACACTAATAATGATAAAGAAATAAGGACTCGATAAATTTTTGGAAAATTAATTGCTTGGAGGAACAATTTCAATATAGAAAGTGACGTGATTAAATTTCGTCAATTTTGACAGTAATTTGTCGTATATACTAAAATTCCGGAAATCTGTTTTCTTAGTTTAATTTCTTTTATTTTAAAACTGTATATAGTGTGTTTTGAAACTAATGGGCAAACATTTAAGAGGTGATAGAAAACACCTAAAAAGACAATATTCACCGCACATTGCACAGTTGGAGAGAAGTATCGAACCGCTGGACGGAGCTGTAGTGGAAAGCTAAAACGCGAGTATTCTTACACATCGTCTTACACCTCTCTTTGGTGTGGTGTAAAGGTTTGGAGAGAGAGGTGTCGTCCTCGTCACTTGACCGACGTTTCAAATTAAGATGTCTGTCGTCAATAGCTTTCATGATGATTCTCAGAATGCGACGTCAATAAATATTCACATCACATCACAGAGCTACATTCTCTTACTCCAGAAAATGAATAAAAGTCACATTACATAAAATTGTACTTGAAAATTGTTTTCATGTAATGTACGAGAATTGATTCAGCTTAGATATTACAATTACTTGAGTATTATTATTTAATGTACTATAAAGCACATACATTACTATCTGGTACTTTTTTAGCACTGTTTTTAAAAGATGATTTTTTACTAATTTATTTAAAGAATTAGAGGAGAACTATATTAAATGAATCAATAGCCTTTATCATAATAATGAATGGTACAAATATTGAAAACTTATACGTAACTCTTTCTTAGTTTAATGTTTCAATCATTGTTGAACCATAAACGTCAATTAAAACCTTCTTCTTCTTCTTCAACGATAGAAGTAAAACTTATAAAAACTCTTCTAAAAATAATATTATTAGAACCTTAATAAATTCACATCTTACATCTCAAGATCCAAAGAAACAAAAAAAAAAAAAAAAAAAAAAAAAAAAAAACTAGCAACATGTTCTCAGAACTTTAACATTTAAATAACAATATTGAATAATACATTTTTCTTCTTTAATTTTCTAGAGATATATAAAGTTGTTCTTTTATTTTCCGTCCTTTATAATATTAGGTAAAGTCATCACAGAGTACTTGGTAACGCTTGCCTATTAAACCATTAGTTCGATCACATACATATGAAGTAGTACAGAAGAGTTCTATAAGGTTGCTTCATGAGTTATTCAATTACGGAACGTCTTATGACTGTTTAGTATTTAAGTGGTCGCCTTATTAGGTCTTCAGTTGATATAAAGGCAGAGGTAGATCATCCTTTTCACCCCTTTATTACTCAAATGATGCCTTCAATATTGTGAATTACTCTGATGGTTTGTTATTCATTCGTGATTACATCCGAAGTATGCTTCTCCAAATTCTATAAACGAGTGATTATATGAATAGTTCAGAGTTATCACGTATAAGCCAATTCTTGATAAGTTTCTTTATTCTTTTGTAAATTTTTTACTTCGAATAATTAAAATTTTAGCTATTAAACGATTTACTAATTTAATCAATTGTTCTAATTCAGACTTTCCTTTTGTCCATAGCTTCGGAATATGTTTATGCGAGTTATGATAGGAGATTAGTCTATATTTATTGATATTTTATACAAAACTTTGATATATAAAATCAAAATTATTCTTTCTCTCCCTTTTGATATCTTTGTTAACATTGAAAACAAATAAAGTCATAATAACTATAACTGTTATTTTTTTGCATAGTTCAATATATAGACTTGATGTTTCCAATATGTTACAAGTCATGCGCGTGCTTTCTTTTGAATTTAAATACCTAATCGTTGTCCTATACAGACAAAAATATTACAATAAATGTTTTATAAGAATTACTGTGTTAACAAAAAACATTAATTATTTTTCTTTAATAACCGTTAAAATACAAATAGAATTACGTATGTGATATAAAAATATAATTTTGACAATAGATGGATATCTTTCATGTAATTTCAGATTGAGAAGAAATATAGAAACATCAAATCTTAAAAAAATATAACCGACTATTGTGGGTCCTAGTTGTGAATGATTTCAAAGAAACGAAAATACATATGCTGAATTTATTATGAGCATATCTACATAAAATGCGACTTTACAAGAGATTAAGAACAACAAATGGAGACTTCATTCCTAGATTGAGATAACTCGAAGAAGATGTCATAAGATGAAGAACATAAAAACTTGACAACAAAATGTTATTGTATTATTTCTGCACATACCCTTTAGTCTTTTCCAGTTGATGGCAAGTGTAAGGCTGTGCTTTTTAAAATGTTGCCATTGTCATACTAAACGCTTACTTTTTTTTTTTTTTATTTCCAATGACTTACATTTTCGGATGGATAGAATTCAATCCATAAAAAAAATTCATATACCTTTTCTGATCAATTAATAATTTTTTTAAAAATTTATGTATTAAAAACACACTTTATTTTGTATACTCAATGGTTTGAGAAGCTGATTGAGAGCCATGATCGCAGATAAAGTACTCTAAAGGAATATTATTCTGCACGCGCGATTTTTTGTTACTCAAATAGATGGAATTTAGATTATTATATAACTTATTTTGATTCTTAAATTTGCTTAAATTTTCTTTTTAAGTAAAAGTTTATTGCGCCTCTTGACGATTTGGAAGGAGTACTTATGACTAGAAGAAAAGGTCGCCAGCAGCTACACAGCAAATGATTGTTGAAGGCTTTACAGATGAAAAGCCAACAAAAAATTTATAATCTAAACCTAACAATGACGCATGAACTATGCAGTGCTCAACGAGCGCCTGTATATGTAGCCTCCTTCATCCCGTATTCTGCTGAACGAAGACATGGTGGCCTCGATATGGTTGGAATTTGCTGAATAGGTCTAACTGCTTGCACTCTGTTTCTTCAGAGGCGGTGGTAAGAGCCAATAGGATGGTTTGAATTCAGCTTGAGTGGAGGGTGGTGGTTAGTGTGAAAATTTTCTTCATTGATGGAAACTTTGGAGGTAGATGATATGCTTTGTTATTGGTTGTCCCAGGAGATCATTATTTCCAATGTCGAGGTTGGGGGGTATGAATTTAGATATTGAAATAGGAACGAGAGATTAGGTTGAAAAGCACAAAATTAAAATTAAAATGAAATAAATTACTGTGGTTCATATGAAATCAAGCAAGATTTGGTTCAGGGTCTTTTTTATTTTGTAGGAATATTATTTTCTTATATCTGATATTGATTGTTTATGTTATTTTAATGAAGCAAGAGTTTTTAGAAAGGTCTTGAAGATATGCCTCTAGAAAGTTTGATTTTTAAGGCTTTTTTCTTATTTCTGTATTCCTCATGAACCACCAGTTTTGATATCATTCTTGGCTAGACTTAGGAAGTTTCGAGCATTTTGATATTGGTTTTGTCTAGAAACCCCCAAACCGTTATTGACATGTTATTACGGGACGCATCAATGGAGGTGATGAGTTTTGTCGTTTATCGAATGTTATTCCTGCTATTTGCAGACTCAGACTAGGGAATTTCTCAGCTGTACATGGTGGTGGAGGAGGATTCTTTTATAATCACTGCTGCAGATTCTTCACATTTATTTTATCTTCCATGCAGTTGTAATAATTTTCGAGAATTTTTAAGGAAGATTGAGTGTTTTAGTAAACTGTTTTTGGGTTTTATATTTTCCACAAAGAATAAAAAAAGGCAGAATGAGCTATAGTTTCCTTATTTTTGCTGGTGAGTAATTTGGAATGTCGTTTACAAAAATATTAAATAATATTGGACCAAGCAGAGAGCCTCTGTACTACTCCATTGTTAATAAGAATGAGAGGCAGAGTTCCAACTTACTTGAAAGATTCATTTTTGGCAAGACAGATTATGGATGATTGGGAAGAAATTGTTTATAATGAGGTTTAGAAAGAAACATTATCTATTATTTCTTGTCGAACGCTTTTGAATATCCAGGAAGATACACCTGTGGATTGACGCTTTTCGAAAACCTGAAGAAATTGTTTTAATTTGTTTGAGTAGAGTGATGTATAGTGGAGAAAGCTTTTTGACAAATCCATATTGGTTTTGGGTTGATGGTGTTGTTATTACTATGAAAAGCTTTTTAGTCTGCTTTTAGAAATTAGTGTCATGCCAGTGTTTATTTGTATGTGATGTATGGAAAATGGGTTCACAGCTGTTTGGGGAGCGTGAGTTTTTCCAGGTTTGAGTATGGGAAAAAATGATAGAGGTTTTCCAAAAATTAGGAAATATTTCCGGAATTTGTATATTTATTAACGGATGCAAGTTGTGATTAAATGATTTTAAAGGAAGATTTTGCCATCTTTGTTAGTAATTATCCTGCCAGGTGCCTTTTGCATTTGTTTTTTGATATATTCAATGACTTATCTGCTTTGTCTGATGAAGGTGCTAGGACAGATGTGTTGGTTTAATTTAGTGGAGACTTCTTTTATCTATATTGATATATGAAAGTCAGTGTCTGGGTTTTGCACCTGTGGTCAGGGTCTCTATGCAGATTATTGATTTATGGATATCAGTGATCATTGCCGCCGCTTCAGGTTTCTGTAAAGCAGAATTTTATGCTCTTTTAAAAAAATTAGGAGTTTTGCCAGAGGAGCTATCTGTAGTATTAAGTGCTGTAGTCGTTGATTCCACCTGTTCTTGAAAATTTTAATTTACTTTGTTTTCAGCTTTATTCTACTTGAGTTGACTCTGATGCTGTGGTTATGTCCTTGGATGTTTTCTCATGTTTCTTGTTTTGTTTTACTCAAGTTTCGATGTCTTTGGTTGCAGGTGAGCTGTTCGGATTGGCAGGTGGAGGCTTGATTGTGAAGTGTTATATTTTGTTGGTGAGAAACCCATTTTTGCCTGCCATAGTGATGTATGAAACAAGTATAATGTTTTGTTGTAAGATATTGGTGAAATCTGACCAGTGTGTTTTAAGATGTGTTTTGTTTTCATTTTTTGAACATTAAATTGGTGATTATGACGGGGTTGGAGGTCAGATGATGAAAGCCTTGAGAATCTAAGTGACTTCAAAGGGTAGTAATTCTTTTTATTAAAGTAACAAGTTCAAAGTATTTGTTGAATTTTGTCCAAAATGTGGAGGGGAAGGCAATTTGTAAGTCAAGTTTGACGGCGAAGTTTTGAGTTGAATTCCTCTGTGAGTTTTTTCGTAATTCCAACATTGTGCAGGTAATTAAAACTGCCAAAATCACAATAACGGAGTTAGTTTGGTATATGGATTCTAGGTCAATAAATCTTTTATCTGCAAATGATTTAATAGCATCATCTTCTTGAATACAGCAATTAGGTTTATCAACTTGAATTAAGAGATAGAATCGATATCGCACCCAAATGTCAATGATTGCTATAGGGCAACCTGATACCCAACTTTAAAACTAAATTTTCTGTGCTATTAAAAAATATTTACTTTTAGCCTTGCTGTTTCTCAGATACAGATGGTTATTCTTACGCAAAAATGAACATTCTCATAAAACTTGAATTTTACTTTATTTTTCTGAGATTGAGAAATCTGTTCCTTTTCATATGTTACAATCAAGCTTTTCCCTTTTATCTCTATTTCCATCCGCTTATCTTTCACATGATGGCTAATGAAATATATTGCTTTTCAAGATTCGGTAAAAATATAACCATTTGTAAAGAGTATTTTCGAATGTTTCTTTTTAACATCATCCTGAAATAACGTGAGATATCCAGATGGAAAATTTTAATCCTGGTTATATGATTGGATTTTTATGCAAATAATTTTGAAAAAAAATTGTTAACTGTTAGTTTTGACTTTTATATTGAATGTGTTACAGATAGAATCATCTCTACAGTCGTAAAATTTTATTATAATCATGAGCAAGTATAAGAACAAGTTGATTATTAATAAAATTATCCAGATATAAAACTTACTTTCATATAGTCCCTATCCAGAGTTATATATTTTATCTAAGTACATGTCTTTTCCTTATAATTTCCAGAATAATACTTTAAAATAACGATAAATGTTTGTAATATCATTATCGTTTCTGTTTGGTTATTACGTAAACAAAATTGACATTTAGAACCAGCCATGAGATTGATATAACTATACATAGTTATAAAGAGACTGACGCTATAGAACATTTTATTTTTTACACCATACATATTTACTATTATTTCACTTTATTATAAGAATTTTTATTCTTAAATGCTTAATCATCTTCCCATTATTCAAAACAGTGCTAGAAGTCTTCTTGCAGTCAGCTCCTTCAAGACGCGTCTTTTGGTTACAGTTGAAGACCCAAATCTGAATGGACATATAGATTTTTTTCTATTGAAAACAGATAGAAGTCACGTGGCTCAAGACTATGAATAGCAAGTGATGATCTAACATTGAAAATTCCGGTACTTGTTGTGAAATCTCTTGACAGACAATGTGGACAAATATCGTAACTTTTCTCTTGGTGCAGGGCAATTTGTTTTATGAATTCTTTTGTCAATTCCTACAGTGTCAGCAATTTCCACGAATACTAACCGACGGTCAGATTGAAACATTTTACCGGTGTTTTTCGATATTATCATCCGCTTTTGATTTGAGATAGGGTTCGGATTCTAACTATTCAACGTCTCTTCGGGCATCTTGGATAACGCTTAAACGCATTCTCAAAAAACACGCACGGATAAACATTCATTGCCATACACCTCTTTCAATAAATTATAAATTTCGTGCAGTGGTTTCCCATATTTTATGTGAAATTTAACATGAATTCGCTGCTCATTTTATCATTTTTCTTTTCAGGAAACAAAAATAATTGCTCTGAATGCGAATTTCCATATTGCAGTTATATGATTTCTTACAGTTATATTCTTTTCATTTGATAGAGAAGGTTTTATTATAGAATTATGGATTTGGTCGTTGACTTTACGTATGTGTACTTCTTTCATAGCAGTGTCAGTCTCTTTATTTAATAGATTAACTTGTATTACTGAAGCAAAGCAATATAAACTTGTAATACTAGAAAGGATTATAAACACAGTAATATTCATTTCAATAAATTATTAATTATTTTTCATGAGAGTTTTTTTTGAAACTTTCGATTCATTTGTTCGAGATGATATTTTATACGAATTAAATCAAGTTAAATACAAACATTTTATAGATCAAATCTAACAAGTATTTTTTTTTTTTTTTAAGAAATCGGTTTTGATATATGGAAAGAAGAGAAGATTAGAAAAAACTACTAAATTAGTATTCATTGTATAAAATAACTTGATATGTGAAAGTATGAGAGGATATGGTATGGATAGAAAGGAGAGAGAACAAAACCTAAAAACCTATTGAGAAACGCAAATGAAGATCTTTTTTCTCGTCGCATATACTGCTAACATAGTTGTAAAATTCAGTTTTCTCTTCATGCGGTGATGGTGAAAATTTTAACAATACATATTTAGAATCAGTGAAGTCCCTTCAATTTTTTGTCATTAAAAGCAAAAATATAAATTTGAAGCATTTTAACCTTCAATATGAAAGTTTCCGTTCGTTGGCTATTTTGATTTAATGAATGTAACGTTAATGTTAACAACTCGCTTTAAACTGTATCATTTTATCTTCTTGAATACAATGAAGTGCATTTTAAAGAACAAATATAATGATTAGCATCTGCAGAGTTACATTTTCTCCGGAATTTTGAAAACATTTTAGAATATTTTTCAAACCACAAAAGATTTTTTTAAAATAACAGTAAAAAATATTTTTACAATCAAGGAAAAGTAATCCCAGAAACCTTCATTATTTTTTTGCCTTTTCGAATACGTTCTATTGCATTCAAAGACAAAAAATCGTAAATATTTGAGAACAGAATAAATTCCATAGATCAATATCACATCAAGCAATCAAATGGCTAACAGACGAAGTTTAATAGAAATTTATTCCAGCGCTTACACAATTCCATGCTTATTCAGGCATTTCAATAAAAACTAATAACGCAGGCTGAAGTATTTTACAAATATCGTTTCTTCCAGCTTATGTGCCAAACAACTGGCATTCGAAGAGCTACCACAAGTTTCGTACCATTTATCTAAGATTTTCTTATTTTAACAATATTCTCAATGTGCAAACAGGCTCTCTCACCTATTTCTTACTAGTTTCATTGAATGCCAGCCATTGTGGAACTAAGTTATTGATTTTGGATACAATTGTGATTATAAAAATCGTTTATTTAAATATAGTTCATTTAAAAACTTTAGTCAAAGTATGATTTTATACCAAGTTTAAAAAAAACCTATTTTATTATTTTCAAATTAAAAATTTTATAATATACTTTCTTAAACATAGCAATTCAGGAAAAATGATGAATTTTTTATATTTCTGAAAATTTAATCTTTATAGATAGTATAGAGTCAGTTTACTTCGGGAAAAAATATGCAAAAAAGCTGAAAAGTTAATTACTTTGGAATGTCGCTGAGAAAAAAAAGTGTTATATTTCTGCTCATTTCTTAACTTCCAGAAGTGCCTTTGACACTTTTGTCTCTTTTCTTTTGTTGAAATAACTGCGGCAATTATACAAAGCACTGCATCATCAACTTCATAAGCACTATTTATTTTAACAGAATTTATAATCATGAAATTTTACTAGATGACCTATTCGCAAAAATAAATTTTAAACATTAGGCAAAACTGTTTACATCTTCCAAGCGAAATTAACTTGCTACATTTTTTATAATTCAGAAGAGCGAAAGGAGAAAATATGTAGGTCAACATTTGTTTTAATTAGAACTTTACAGCCTCTACAATCAACCCATTGCCAGTATTTTGATATGATACTTAAACTAGCTGGCAGAGGATTTTGAATAGATGTTTATTTTGCCCTTTTTTGTCGTTTGAAACATATAGAAAAATTCAGACAACTTCTACAGAGTTTTAAAAAAAGTTTTATTTTACATTTCATATAAATGTATATGTAAACGGTAAAGGCCCAAGTCTCCATAAAATACTTCAGAGATACATTCTTCAAAAACCTTTTTCTGCATGTAACAATTGGATATTCTTGAAATTGAATATTTTGAGAATCTGGTGATGCTTATTTGTTAATTGAATTAATTTATATTTGTTAAATACCAGACCTCTTGCACGGTAGCTTTTCGAAATGCGATGGATTTCAAAGAATTGAGCCCAGAGGAGCTGTAGCATCTATTACCTCGATTATCGAAGCTTCCACTTTATAAATATTCTTTGCGCTGTCAAAGAAATCTTGTATTTTGCTACATATTGAAGTAATATAATTGTTTTGTTATTTAAACAATTTTATTTCAATAAGACTATTGTTCAAAATTTTGAAAATTAATAGAATTATTATTTTCTTTTATTGCAAGTGAAATAATTTAAATTTTTTTTTATTCCACACCTTTCAATAGATAGAACTTATATTCCACTAGTCTTTTAAAAAATCATTCATCATATAAAAATATTAAAAAACGGTTTCGAAAACATTTAAGCAAAAGATGCATTATTTATTAAAGAATATTTCGTTATTCTATGAACATACAAAAAATTATTTTAAGTAATTTTTGTAAATACCATATTTAACTGGACTTATTTTAAATATTTTAATAAAGAAAAAAATTGAAATCTGCTTTATCAATTTTAATTTAACATGTGCAAACTCCTGTTATAATTTTCAAAAAAGTAGAATTATTGGTGCAAAATATTAATGTATCGAATTAAAGGGCCCTGTGCCCCCGGCCTCAAAAGCAATTACTATCAAGAAGAAAATAATTCTTTTTTTAATTTCTGAGGATGCTATTTCATATCGAAAACATCCTAAAAGTACAAAAAGTGTTGTCAATGCTAATAAAAATTAAAAACAAAATACCAAACCCAAGCGAATTTTACCATAAAAATCAACCATTGAATTAACTATTCAAAAAAATGAATCGATAATTATGCAGACATAAATATTCTGTTCGAATTAAAATAAAAGCAGGTATGATAAAATATTAAATTGCTGATATCTTAGAAATTTAAATATACCATAATCCTTAGAACACTAGTGTATATATATGACGCTATCACCAGATACGTATTTTAAAGTTTATTAGTAAATTTCTGTTATATTTGCTTTTATATTACTTTTAATGCTAGTTTAAATATAATGAGAGTTTCGTTGTCTTTTAAACTTAACATAATTCAATAATAAATTGAAAAATAGATTTACATAATAATTGAAGTTACCAATATAATTATATACTGTACAGAATTATTTGCGGGACTTTGTTTAGATGCTCTACACATTCCAACGGAAAAAAGTTACATCAAATATAACTATTAGATGAAAATACTTGTAAAAAACTGGGATAGTATTAATATTCTAAATAAGGTTTCAGTTCATTGTGGGTTTAAATTATTTGGTAAACCGTCCATAACATTTTGCATAACCCATTCTTTCGGATTTATTTTATAGATTTTTCATTCTTTTTACTACATCGAATAAACAAATTAAACAACTGAATTGGTTCTTATCAAATAGAATCTCAACAACTGACTCCTGTATAATATGAACAATGTCATTTTTATATGAGGTTTTGCTTAGCGTTATCACACTTTTGGAAACTACTCTCATAATCCATTTATTCTTTTATAAAGTCATCACATCCAAAATATTATATGACCTTGTTCTCCTTTTCATCTTTGAATATTTTCAGTCTTTCTTATTTTTTTGTTAACATGTAATTTTTTCTTACCTTATCCATATCACCATTTTTAGATGCATTTTGATGGATTTGATACTAAATCAGGAACAATTTCTATTTTATCATCAGGAATATAATCTGGATCAGCATCAATTTCAAAACAATCTTCATCAAATTCAACGTTATCGCTACTAATTTATTATTTTGGGATTCCAAAATCCATTCTTGAATTCTTCATCCGTTAAGTACTCATGTCAATTTTAATATTTCATCTATACGGTATGAAATAAGAACTGAACGATTCTTTATACACGCTATTCACAAATTTAAAAAATAAAGACTGGTCACGAGGACATGTTAGAATTACGGTTTAAAAATCCAGTATTATTTAGGTGACACGTAAAAATTACGTGTTTAAAAAAGTCGTGTATTACTCAACACGAAAATTACGTATTTAAAAGTCGTAGTATTAATTAGTTTTATTGAAAAATTTTACGTAGCCAAATTCTTCGCATTATTACTAGCGACACATAAAATTTACGTGAAAGGGAATTTCTAAAGTTCAGAAGCGAGACAAATGAACTGTAGACCTGAAAAAAAAAAAACAAATAACTTGGCATGCATCCAATAGAGGAAGTCTGAAGCACTCAAAATCAATCAAGCATATCGACGAAAGGAAAAGTTCGAAAAAGAACCAATAAAGGAAGACCACAATACAAAATTTACGCATTAATTATTGTTCTATTATGCCAAACCAATCCAATGTAATTATTAAATCATACGATTATAATGTCCATGATTTGAACCTAACACCATATTCCTTTTATTTTACTCCCCAACCCATTTTTGTTGACACCTTTTCTCAAAAAAACAAAAATCTTGTAATAATATGCAGATAAATATTTTTACTAAAATTATAAGGGATTGATATTAGTTTTCTTTCATAAACATTTAATTTTTTTTAAAACATGACTTCCTTTCGTTATCATGTGTCCCGAATTGCCAACAGTAGAGTACATGAAAGTTAGATGTAAATCTTGCACGTAATCATATTTTAAATATTGCTTATGTACATCAACTTGAAAAAAATAACATGCATTTAAACGAATAAAAACAAAATTGGCCAACAGGTATTAGCGTTCATTTTAGTGTAAAATCATTAAATTTAGAGGTATAAGCTAGATGTATTTGAATAAAATCACTTGACATAATATTTTCCTGAGCACCATATGTTATATCTTATAATCAAATTTATGAACACATGATCAAGGATCAAACATGATTTTGTACATTTGTATGTATATATCACAGAACAGTACAATATAAGATATTATTATAATTATTACTAATAAAACTAATTTTGATTTTGTTATTAAAATTGTACATGAAAATAAAAAAAATTGATTTATCTATTTCAACAGCAATGTAGATTCATTTTGATAATCACAGGACCGTACTTTCAACTCATGCCTCAGTAATGAAATTTTTCTGTAATATAGAGTCGGGACAAAAAAGTTGCATAATTAGTATCAGTTATTGAAGTATTTCAAATAATTTTGTTCAAATGTGTAATTTATTCTTCATACTGATATTTCTTTTTTTTCATAAACTATTTAGAAATAAGCAACAGTTTTTACTAATGATAATAAGGATAGAAAAATACCCTTATTTCTATGGAATAAAAGACCAACCACTCTCAATTATTTTAAATAAAAAAATTTCTTAAATCATCTTATTCCAACTCTTTCTTTGAATTTATAATAATGTTATGAACCGTAATCAATAAAATGGATTTTCAGCTCAAGCTTCCAATATTTTTTTTTTTATTTAAATGAAGGAATCTTTTAACATACAAGCACTATTTCTGCAGTGTTGTAGGACATACCATATATATCATCCATTAATTGCCGTTTGCACCTCTAACATCAGAATGGCTGCTGATATATTCATAAAAGCAGTTCCAGGTATATTAAAGCAGCCCCAGCATTGAATGAAGAAACCTAGAAGCGGCACCTAAATGAAAAGCTGCAGAGTTAGAATCATTCCCGTACCGAACGATATAAGGAAAAAATAAAGATATACGCAAAGGTAGACCATCATCGATACAGTATGAAAAGATATCTCGTGGGACATTGCCAATACGAAGAAATGAAAAGGACAAATGAGCATTTATTTTTCGCTGCTCTCTACACTGCGACGTCACAGAATCCTGAACGGAAGACAAATGATTATCTTCAAGCAAAATAATTTATTCAGAATGGTCACAGCCAGGTCATGATTCTCGGTTTATCCAGGTTCTCATTTTTCGCATTTCAATGTCTACAAGGTGTCTTTCAAGTTCTAATTCATGATGATATTTTAGTAACTTGCATAACACCTTTACCTCATCTTGTTCAGTTTTGAGAGCAAGAATGTTAACTCAGCAATTTTCTACCAGGTGGTTTCCGTATGTATTCTCATCCAGTTGCACATTATGACTTTATTTATGACTTCCATAACAATTTTTTATGAAAATAGTAGCCTCCGTTCAAAGTTAAGAGGGTGGCAAGAGACTTTTAGTGAGTTCTCATAGTATATATATATATATATATATATATATATTATATATATATATATATATAAGATTGTTTCTTCACCATGGATGAAGCTTAACAACATGACCCACATTTGACGCTAATTCTTCTGATTTGAAAGAAAGGAGGAGGCTGCGAGCTTATGGCAGGAAACTGCACTTAGCGTGAACCTTCCTACCCCTTAATCTGTCATTCATTCAAGCCTCGAAATTAACCAGTAATCAAAACTCTCTGGTGTGATCTAAGTTTAATAATTCCAGATCTTTAATTAGGTTTAACTTGAAAGATTGGGCCGGTGCAGTCAATTTTTTTAGTATAAAAAGAGAAACAATTTATGATAATATCCCCTCCACATTGAATACATCCCTTGGTGAGTCCTAACACATTTACACATCTTATAGTTACTTAAATTTTAAAATACAAAATTAATTAAAGAATCTTGATATTTAAATACTATTTTTGATGTAATTAAATCAAAACACTGGTTCCAGTGGTCTCAAATTATAAGTATATAAACTCAAATTATAAACCGACTGGGATACAGTGAGATTAATTTTTACTTTTATCCTATATATATATATGGTTACATAAGAAGAGAGGACTTCTGAGTAAAAATTTTAAAATCTGAGTTATGTTACAATAATAAGCGCAACAAAAAGTTTGATATTTAAAAATATGTAATACTAGAAAATCAAACCGGTAATTCATAGTACTTCAGAAGTTATGATGAGTTTCGCTAAAAAATACAATCTTTTTTGACCTTGGGGTTTCTTCTAAGAGATGAAATCTGAGTTTGAAGCTGTATAGTTCTACTAAAATCAGTCACGAAAAGATGTATTGATACGCTTATAGTTCTTAATAAATTGAAAAGTTAAAAAACATGTTTGTATAGACAAAGTGAAGTTCTTTATACTAAAGATATCTTATCGATGACTAAATTTAAGTTATTTTAAAAAAAAATAAAATCAGACAAAATTTGTCAACTTTTAGAAGTAAGACACACAACATTAATAAATCTTATCTCTGGACAACATATTATTTTTGTGATATATTAAATTGTTTTGTAATTAAAAGAATTTATAATGTAATTATAGGTATTCTCCGAAATATTGTTCCTTACTTTCGAATTTCTAATACTTATTTAATTTCTTAGATTCCAGAGGAGGTCAATCTTTGGGAAGAGGCCACTATCTGAACAACAAAGAAAATCATACGCGCTATTCCAAATATCAAAACAACATAAAAAAATAAAAAATAATGAAATAATGCTATTTATACAGATTATGAGTTTTGCGCAAAACAACATTTTCCAATGTAAGTCTATGAGTGCCGGTGTAAAAAAACCATGCAAAAAACACAAAATTAAGTTTTGTTTTAGAGGCTAACGGTTACCTAGTAATCATTGCCGTGATCGTGAAGCGCAGGCATTTCGTCAAGTCAAGCGTGGTTCGATTTTTTGACGTAAAGCAGATCCACAGCATAGCTGGGGCTATACATCTTAAACTTTTGAGGCTACAGTCCTCAAGAAGGCATGTAAGTGGGTTAGAAGAGGAGGTGCCATTCTTCAGATACTCTCGAACCTCATCAACTCGACACTTGATAAAGGCTCAAAATTACGAGTCCATCCCAAGAACCCTAGCGTTGTTTCTAATGCGACGTTAATAAAACCAATAATCAAATTTACTACTATTGTAACAAGCGTTAAGGGCTCGAAATCAAATAGGGACGAACTTCTCTGGCGCCAACAAATAACAAGTCGCTATGCTGTAACTTAAAATCATTGGTCTCGTTCAGATCCTGCTATTTAATTGTTATCGTTATATTGACAACAGTAAGGCGCCTTTCTCCAAGAATATTGATTCAGTAGTATGGGCAGAGTTTTACAGATTTTATAGGTAGGTGTTCCTGGTGACGACATATCATTTTTCGCTAGATTTTTTAAAATTCTTAAAAAAAGCTGGTGTGTCTGTTAGGATCTTCCAGTTACATTATATTCTGTGGGGAGTTAATCTAATCTACGCACTAATTTGTTAACATATTATACTCAAATTTTAATATTCCTTGTTTTTCTCTAAAAGGACGCGCTCTATTGAAATTATTTACTAATGATATTTATATTTTAAAATAACATTTACTTGTTATTACGAACCCATGCGAATACCGAATATAAGGAAGAATTATTCGAGTTCAACAAAGTTCCTTTTTGATACAGACTAGCTCTATATTTACTGGGCAAGAAATTTGAGAGACTTTTAAATGTAAGGCTAGTTTTAGTAAGTTATGAGTGTAGATGACCTTATTATACCTTAGAGATGTAAAAGGACACTTAAAAACTTAAAATTGAAATTGATGTTGTGTAATATGTTTTGGAGATAAAAATTCAGCCAGTTTTGTCAGTTCCAGCGCGAAAGTTGAATTAGTGATAGCAGAACGAATCATCGAAAGTTTTATTTAAAAAAGACATTAGCAGTGCAAAGCCTCCTGAACCAAAAGCAGTATAAAAAATTACAAAGTTTTGATTAATTAGAATATTTGGGAAATACATTAAAAGATTACTCCAGTAACTAGGAACTGTGTTAAGTTGACCTCACACTGAAAGAAAATCCATTTGTTTTGGAACAAAACAGAAAGAAGTATCTGAAAGTTGAAGAAAGTATTATTCGAAAAAAGTCAGTCTTACAGTCATTTAAGAAATATGGAAGAAAACAGAATTACAATGAAAAGATGTCAAGAAGAACATAAAGAAAATGTGAACTGAAAATCGAAAAGCTAATAAGAAAGGAAAAAATCAGTGATGAAAAGCTCTATAAAAATATTTGATAGTGGATAGAGGCATTTATTAACGTCATTTAAATATCAAATTCTCTAGATAGATATTATTTTGTGAAGGTCGTTTGATTTAATTCTCTTATGCTATACATTTTTCTTTTCAGGCCTTTCGATATTTTCTTGTATGATGGCATTTTCTATATCTGCTTATTTGCATTTTTTTTATATCTGCTTATTTACATTTTCTGATATCTGCTTATTTCTTTCATTTTTTTAAATTGCTTATTTATTATTTTATATTGTTTTATATTATATTTTTATTATCTTATAAGAGAAATGGTTTCAGTTATTGACACATATTTTGCTCAATGCCTAATATTGGAAAGTTTCGAAATTCTTTTTCCCTCTATTTTGTGTGTGTTGCTAGTTATTTTGAAAAAGGCGAAATATAATTGTTGGTTTTGCTAATTCCAGTATAGATAGAGACCTTCTGTACTTGGAGGAGTCGAACAATGCAGAATTTTCCCAGCCAATTATCAAAGTATTAATTAAATTTTCAAATGTATTGTAAAACCATACCTTCCACAATAATTTGGTTTCTTCGATAGATTACCCTACCATGAATCAGTTTCATGTGATAGCTCACCAGCGCCCTTATTCTGAATAAAATTCATGAAGGGGTTTAAATTTTGCACTCTTCGTTCTTCTCCGCTCTTCTTCGATGTAGTTGATCTGATTGCTACGCATTGTCTTGGTGAATATTTTGCCGTATGAATTCTTTTGTTAATTTTACAGCATCGGTGATCGCAAGCACTTAGCCAACGATCTTTTTTTTCTGTTATTGGTTATCGTGCTTTTAACATGGAAGGCCTATGTGTAGTAAATCAGTTTAACCTCCCAAGCCATCTTCAAAATGCTTAAACCATTCAAAAAACTTTGTGCATATGATAAACATTGATTCCCATGTTATTTTCAGAGAATAAATTTTGTTTTCTTAGTAGAGGAGCCAGTTTATATCAAATTTTTCTTACCAATTCATTGCTCATTTATCATTTTTCCAGGAAAAAAACAAATTATAATGCGAATATAGTTATGAAGGAGTTGATTTGTTTGTTATAGTTGAGAGGCACTTCATCGAAAGAGAAGGTTTCTTTTCTAATTGTTGAAGGTCGCTGGCGTTTGGAGTCAATACTTTCTCTGTAGTAACGTCAGTTACCTTACTAAAAAAAAAACATTCCTTCTAAAAAAGTAATTTTACATCACAGTAATAGTTCGCGACAATGGAACTTTACGTAATCCTAACAATGTAAGGTTTCAAATCTTATTTATCGTTATTTATGTTTTTTTTAAGCCTTCTTTACTCTTAAGCAATGTTATTCTTTAAAAGAGCCCTAGCGAATATAAATTTCCTTAAGGCTTTGGCTTAAAAATATCCTTCGGGATAACATCCAGGTTGTTTTACACAATTATACGGAGACGAAAATCTTTTTTGTAGATATCTTGTTGAAGCCTTTGCGTTCTCTGCCATTAATTCTATCGACCAGAGAAGCATTTATTAACGGTGCGCTATGCATGATAACCAGTAAAGATGTCCTTCCAGCTATAATCGATAATTTACTTCATTATTTCATACTTTCCAAGCAATTTTCTTTTGACTTATTCTAATACAATTGGGGTAATAGTTTAATGAATCGCTAGAGAAAATGAATGTAAATTTCTATTGTTTTTTCTTTTAAGAGAATAAATTTTAAAGAATTTATGGAGTTCATATTTATTAAATAATGATAATCAGTATAACTATTTAAAAAACTCTATTACTAAAATGTTATAATAAATTATTCGATATATCATGCTTTAACTTTTATAAAATTAATTTGATAACAAGTTATAGCTCCCAAGATGAACACACAATACAATACATATTAATAATTTGAAATAAATTATTCATTCTTACTCAAATAAAGTTTTCAATAGAATTAACCTCTGGAAAAAGAGGCATTAGTTCTCATGAAATTTCTAATAAAACTTATTAGGTTTGGTGAACGTGGAAGCATTATTATATATCTCGTACACATTGCTTTATTTATTAGAAACATAATTTATTTATTATTTTAAAATTATTTATTATATTATTTAGATTGAAAATATAATTTTTTGCATATTTCTCTTAAACAAATTTATGAAACATTAATTCTTTACAAAAACTGGAGTTTGATTTATCACTTATAAAGTGCATAAAATTATTGCTTAAAATCATGAAACAAAAACACTTTTCTTGAAATGCATTAGATTAAAATAACTCAAAATTAATTTTGAATTCATAAATACTTGATGAGGTATCATGGAGTTTAAGACTTACAAGATGAACACATTCTGAAGTGAGATCAAGTATGTTATTTAAGGCTCAATTTAATAGTCATATATAACGTCTATGTACTCTATTTCAGCACATAAATATGTTCTCTGAGAATATCTGATCTTTGTACTATCTATTCCATGTAAAATTCTAAATGCAAATAAAATCTAAGGCCATTATACGTACAGGAAATATTTATAATAGTAAAAAATGTTTTTAACTAATGAGTGCTGAATTATATTTATTAAATAAATGTTCTTCTTTAATTAGTTTAGAAAATTTCATCTCGCAATAATGTAAAATGATTACATTAATACGAGGTGTATATGAAATGACAAGCACTGACGATGTAAAAACATCTTTAATTCTGATGTCATATATATTTATTTTATATCACCTGAATATAGACCTCCTCTGTCCCTTCGTTTAACGCTTCCATGCGACCTTCACTGTCGAAAACAGCAAGTTCGAAGTCTTCATCAGATCCAGAATGCCGGTTTCTTTTCACATCTTCTTCAAAGGACTCAAATCTTGTTCCTTGATGCAAGATTTATGAATCAAATAGAAGTCGTGCTGCCCAGATCCGGTGAATAACTTTATTTGGCCCAACATTGTGTTGTATTTAAAGAGTCATTTGACCGACATTGGGAATGAATTGCACATAGTTCAGGTGGAAAAATTTCTATGGTGATCTTCATAAAGCTCGCCAGTCTTAGCAATGGCAAGGAATTTTAACCAACTGTCAGATGAAACCAGATTACCGATGTTATCGATATCGTCCGTATTTGACGTGAAGGCGACAGTAAGGAGCGAATTATTCAATGTCTTTCGTCCATCTGAAAATAATAACCAATCACCAAATGTTCACATTAATTGCATACACTTCTTTTCAATAAGATGAGTTTCAGTAGCGGTTTCAAATTATGTTAGATTACAACAATTTAATACTCAAATCATTTTTCCAGCGAAAGAAAAATAATTTCACAGTGACGAAGACTAAGCTCATACATTTTATTTTACATAAACGGAGTACGCATTCGAGTATAACACTTCAGTCTAACATGTATCATTCCGTATGTCTAAGTATGTCTACTTCTTCTGCAGTAGCATTAGTGTCGTCATTTAAAGCCACATTCATACTGTCAACATGGATACCATTTATCCTTTCGGGAGAAGGCATAAAGTTATAATAGCCTATATTTTCTATTAATTATTACAGGATTGTGTTTAGATGAAACATGAAAATGAAAATATTAATGTTATGTGATTTTTTTTTTTGCGTTTTGGATTGAATATTTATCCATTCTCTTGACAGTATCGTGTCAGTGCAACATTCCATTACTACCATGTTGACTTCCAAGATTCAACTGGAGAGTGGCCTGCAACAAAAAAAGTCCTGAGAATCCTTGCTTCGACTGTAGAGCATTCTACGCATAAACGTTGTTCAGAACATATATTTAAAGACCCCAGAAGATTTTGTTGGATAGATAATAGAAAAGACATTGTTAACTTTTATTCTACCTCTAATTACTACTGCTGTTAAACACTTGAACGGCAAGTGGTCACATATTGAAGAGTGTTGGAAAACTCTACACACCGAATACTGAGGTTTGTAATTTGAGAAGCTAAATCGACCGATTGGATTCCATAGCATTCTCCTTGGATCCCACAATAATTCTTTTTACTGCTACTAATGAATAAAAACATGATAGCTATGAGAAATATATTATAATGGTGATCCTAGTGGAGAATTTCTTAGCTCTATGTTAGGAGATCTGAAACCCAGAACGGTTTCTTTTCAATTTGTTCAAAATATCAGGAAATAATATAAGTTATTTGATGATGTACATGAAATAATTAAGCTATTAAATCCTCTGGAGATGATAAAGGCTGAAGCAAGTTTGTATCTTGGAGACACTTTGTACATGAAAGATACTTCTCCAGACATGCTGAGATATTACGTCCTTGAAACAGTTAATATAAAATACTCAGAATCTGAGTGGCTGCATGTTTTTACAAATAGCTCCTTTTTTGACGATTTTATAACTGCAGGATCTGGAGTTTTCTCGAGTTTATTTTCCTTTTATGTTCTTAAGGGAAAATTTAGAACAGCCTTTGATGGGGAGTTGGAAACCATTCGCATCGCATTAAAGCATTTATTGGCTTTTGAAGATAAATTTTCAAGAATGGTTCTCCTTTCTGATTCTCCATCACCCATCCTGGCCATAAGTTGAAATAGAGTTCCTACATTGAACGAAATCCTTCAATGTTAGGATTACTTACAGAGATAGGCCTTAAAGAAGAAACGTGTTGCCCTCCAGTGGATATTTGGCCAATATGCAGTTTATGGGAACGAACAGGCTGATTTCCTTGCGAGGAAAGACTCGAGATTGTTACAGACAGAGCGTTCAAAAATACCTTATTCTGTAAAGCTGTATATCCAACAGATTATGTCACAAAAATTTAGGGTACAATTATTTGGTCGTTTGCAGTCAAAACAGTCGAAAGTTGATGATCTTTTGTCCATTCCCAAAGTTCTCTGTCTTGAAGCTGTTGCAAAATTTTGTCTTTTGATGGGTCATGACCGTCTAGTAGAACACCTCCATCGTGTTGGGATTTTTACCCATCCAAACTGTCCTCTTTATCAATTGGCGGAGCCAATGAATCGGGCTCATCTCCATCGTTACTCATTGGTCTATGGCGACACCGAGACGGCATTGTATTGGCGAGAAGGGGAACGTTCTATAAGGCAATGATTTCATGCTGTTTTGTGTGTGTGTGATCATGTTGTGTATTCATCTTTGTTGTTGCTCCTTCATAATTGCCTTGCCATTGGAAATAAAAAAAATATTATTCAAATATCAAAAATTGCAATACTGATTCATTTCTAACCACATGAATTTTTATATAGACCGAGACGTTCTGTAGATTTTCTAAGAAATAAGTTTAAAAAATTACAATACAAGGCTTAAAAACAAAAAATAGAAAACTGGCCCATTCTTAAATAAATAAATTCTTATATTGACTGAAATATTCTTTTGGAATACAGATACGTAATTAAGCTTGAGCCTAATCAATATCTTTAATAAAAATAACGCTATTCGAAACTCATTCCACGAGTCGTTTGTTGTTGGAAATTTTATTCTACAATAAATTGTTTCTTAAGTTTCAAGATAATTAGTTACTTCATTAAAAGCAAATTTTTTTTTCTTTTATAATTTTGATCTTTAAAAATAATGAAAAATAATTTTTTGTGACTCCGTTGGATTGCAGAGACGTAATTAAGTTTAAGCATAGTCAATTATTTAGAAAATAATGCTCTTCAAATTTTATTTCACAAGTCTCTTGTTATTGGAACTTCTTTCCATAGTATATTGTTTCTTAAGTCGTAAGATGATTCAAATATTTCATTAAAAATAAAATTTATTTTCTTTTATAATTTTGATCTTAAAAATTAAGAAAAATAATTTATGGACTTTTGTCGTTCTAGTAATTGTTAAATGATCTATGCTTCTATTGGAGATTCTACATTTTTTATATAGAATAATTGTAATAAAATTCGAAAGTCACAATGTACAAAACAGATTATTTTAGACATTATTCCCACATATTCTTATACATCCTAATTATATTAAAATAATATATTATTTGAAAAAGATACAAGACTTTTAAGCTCGAAATTTTCATTACATATCAATATTACAAATGCAATGATATTAAAAAATACGGCTGAAATTTGGATTGCTTAGTTGTAATTTATTTACAAATCCACTAGGTGATTCTGCGATAAACAAAATAAGTTCATAGTATATGATGTCATTTAACGTAACAAATTCTAATTCATAATTGCTTTGTCTAAATATCTTTTGGTAAATTGTTTTCACCTGTTTCATAAAAAGCTTAATAATGTTTGTTTGAAGAAAATCGTCTGTTTCATTTTCTTCATTCGAAACAAAGTTTTGTTTAATTACTTTCAGACTGAGATGATGTACATGTAAAGTATTCGTATCATTAATAAATTAGGGTTCATTACAGAATGGTGAAAGTGCCTTAATTCCATTTTCGAAACGCAAACATTTGTCCTACAAAGATGAAAATGAAAATTTAATGGGATATCCATTTTCTTTTACTTTAGTTACTATAAAGTAAAAGATATTATTCCTGGCTTACTTATTGATTCATTTCATTAATAAATTTTATTCTTTTGTAGCAGTTTGTCAAGATATTAGTAGCTATTCAAGATCTGCATAAAGTAATTTTCGTTTTATTTTATTTTCTTTGGAACATTAATCGCAAATTTAATCACATATATTAATCAAATAAGAAACAAGTACACCGGGAATTTGTTAATATTTCCTATACTGATTTTTATTTATTAAAGTATAGTTTTTTGAAAAAATGATAGTAAACATTTCTTTTTTCATGAGAACTTTAAATAAAAATTATATAATTTATTTGATTTCAAGTTGGCTTTAGAATATAACTATAAAACGCATAAACAAAAAAAGCTCTCTTCTATTTCCAAAAGAAAGAAGTTTAAAGCTTATCTTGCTATTTTCAGATAAATTAAACTTTACAAAAACGCATAAAAATGTTCCATATAATATTAAACATTAAAAACAGCGACTAATTTCTTAAATATATATTACGTGACATTTTTAATTAGACATTTATAATTTTTTTACTCAGATTTGCTTAATTTAACAAACACGACAGCTGATTTTATAGATACAAAAATTCGAAATAGAATTTATCGCAGAGTTACCAATCGAATATAATAAAATACAAATTTAATTCAAAGTTTGAAAGCATTTGAAATAGAAACCGTGATGTTTAAATCAATAACTATTGCATGAGAAGGATTGCTTTTCAGTGGAAGACATAAATAGACAATAAATATTAATAAAGGATGAAAGGAATAACAATGAAAAGATCTTATATTATTTTCACAATTGTTGTTCGTAAATTGAAATTGTATAATGCAATTTTTTTCCAAATGTATTAATAGCTAATACTGTCATAATCCTCTTGTTACTGTTCGTTTATTTGTGGAATTCATGTTGTTTTAAAAACTTTATATGGTTTTGTAGAAGGATGCAATCAGCATTTATTCAAAAACTCACTTGATTCAAACTCATTTGATAATTCTGCCGCCATCTGTGGTCTACCAAAATACCTAAAACTTTCGAAAATTGACCAGGACTTGCAATATAAATAAAATATAGGAGAGCATACACATACAATCAGTTATTTAAGTTAATAGGATGTAATACCATTTGTTTTGTCAAACGATAACATAAAATAAAATTCTCTATTTTTTTGTTAGAGAAATACACAAGATGATTCTAAAAGGAATTGCATATGCAATTAACAAAGTAATAAATCTATATTTTCAAAGAATTATTAAAATTCATTTCATAATGTGATAAAATATAATATATATATATATATTGAGTAAAAAAGATTTTCTGGGGATAAAAATGCGTTAATATTTAATGTATCATGAAAATTTCCGTGTAAAAGTTTCATTATAAAATATTTTAAAAAGTATATTTATTCATATTATAAACAACAAATATAAAATATTCCTTTAAATAAGAAGCACCTTTTATTTTTATACTTAGAAATCTATAAAAAAGTTAAAATATCGCAAATAATCATAATTTTTAGTAAAACATTTGGTAATATTTCAGCTTTTTCTAAAAATATACCATAATTGCTTTGTACAAAACGCAACTCAAATTCGGTGTAATTTCAAACGATTTTTTTTTCTTCGTTTTCTCAAATGTTCTCGATCCACCTATTATTTTCTAATGAAATTTTTCTGCAAAACAAAATTGATGAAAGAACTCAATTGCATTTAATCGGTTGCCTTTATACTAAATATTTTCTTATTTAATCCAATTAGTTTTAGTATTTCGCTTCATGTCAGTGGATATTTTCAATTAATAAATTATTAATTTCTATAGAATTATAGTTTTTATTTTAATATTCCTCTTTTCAGTTATTTAAAAGATATAACTCTTATACTTCTTAAGTTTTTAATTCAAATTGTAATTAACGTTTCATATGTGCATTTATACGACTTACTTTCTCTTAATAAGTTGAGCTTTAGTTCTTAAAAGTGGTAACAACAGGTCAATTTATTTGATAATATTGTAAATTTCTAAATTATGAATCATAAGTACAGTTATTTCAAATAGTTTTGAAAATTTATAACTTGTAAATAATAATAGCTTTCAGTTTTTTTTAATTTATTAAATTTTTTTTTCCAGGTGGAAAAAAAAAAACAAGTCAATTAATTGCCTCACAATTGTATTAAACTTCCCGATTACTGCTGTTTCATTTGAGTAATATAAAAATAAATTGTCAAATGCAGTTTTTTCCGCTCACTTTCCCCCCCTCCCCGAAAGATCAGTAACAGTCATTAAGGAAACTCTAATTAAAAAACAGCCACAATTTATATGTTTACATATGTAACTCCTCGTTGCATCAGATGGAACATATTGTCAATGCTTATTTTAATTAGCAGTTTTTTTACGAACATTTCGATGGGATCATTATCGCAGTTTAATGGAAACTTGCAAGTATAAATAAAAACCAAAATTAAAAAAAAATCATTAATGGAGATCATTTCCTTGATTATTTTTTTAAAACTCTGTGAAGAGCATTTTTAGGCTTGCTGGAAAGGAGTTAACAATGAATACTTTATTTTATGGTACTTACGGTTGTATTTAAAGAGAAGTCTAGTTATGCCTAATTAGAAAGGTACTTCACTTAGATATTCTCGTAATTATCACTTGAATATATCATCAAGATTTGTGTTTTCAATTGAAAAAAAAATTAATTTTTTTTATAAGTTTTGACCTGAGGAACAGTTTAATGAGAATGTAAAAAAGTTAAATGCTAATGGCGTGATTAAATTTGTAATTTAACCTGCATAAAGATACGAGTATTTCATGTGAATTGGTTTTATTAATGTCGCCTTAGAAGCAACACGAGGGATATTGGGGCCGGACCTCATAAATTAAGTGGCGAAATCACACCTGTGTGTGTGTGTGTGTGAGCTGGCACTGCTCTCTCCTAACTTCCACCCCACGCTAACGGGAGGATTTAGGGGCCCTACAGATTTAATGTACATTAGCCTTGGCTACACGGCCAGTCATTAATGGTATCAAGACTTAAACCCACGACTCGACGAAACCGCAGACGGCAACTCAGCGACCATGACCACCAAGTTACCGGAAGAACTACTTCTTTTTGAAGACCAATGAGAATAAAGTACTAGACACTTTCAGTTTATCCTTGAAGACTCATCTTCTCCTGGTGAATCCATGTTGTTTATAAAAATGTTTGATAAGCACTTAAATGCACTTTAACGAATTTTTTTGTGTTAAAAATATGTGACTTCTTTATTTCACTTTATTCTACTCCCATTTTTCCTTTTAATTAAATAGCTAATAGTTAAATACTTAACTCCATTTGAAGATATGCAAGAGCGAAACATAACTTAAATAATCACTAAGGAATATGTAACATATTTCTACTTGAATCCCACTTAACTCATCAATTCTAAATTATCATCAATTTATAAAGTCATCTTATCATCAATCAATTTATCTTACCAATTCACTCGTTCTGATTCAAACACTTCTCACTTCCAGTGGCTTCCTGTCCTAGAACTTTGACTAAGAATCACTTCCATCTGCAAAATGAATTGTTGGTTGTACTTCAATACAAATAGGCAATCTAATTTCAATCCAAATACTTCAATTAAATTAAGTTCTAATTATCAGCCAGCTGTTATCCTCAAACTCCCTTCCTTTTCAATTCAATTCTATTTCATTTATATGTCACTATTTCTAACTGAATTCACTGCAATTCTTATCTTCATTTAATTTACCTAATCAAGTTTCCTTTGAGTTGTGAAGAAACTCTAATTTTGTGCAGTTCAAATTACTATCAAGTTCCCAAAGTTAGAGAAGAGAAAATCCCGAATAGCCAAACCTCACAAATGTAAAATTTTTTTTACTATTCGCTCGTAATTCTATTTCAGTTTCAAAATATTTTAAAATCATTTGCATAAATCTTTTCTGGTAAATGAATCAAATAATAAAATCAAGTGGCGTATATACATTAAATTAAACAGACTGTAATAGTATGAAATAGAGAATAAATGAAATTCAGAAATGAAAGACAGCAGTTTGTACTTAAACAATGATAAAAGCATAGTTGAGCAAAAATGATTGCAATGCATATAGTATGGAATCAAACAAAATAGACTGTAATTAACTTATAGTATCGTTACACATGATTGTCCGTCCAAGAGGAAGAACAACAAGCAGATGTTACTTAATGTAAGTTATGCCCTCCGCTATCTACAATGGTTGCTTCGCACCGTCTCTCCATACTCAGCATCAGATTGCCCAACAGTTCTTGAGGTAAGAAGGCCCATTCCTCAATCAGCATCTGTTTCATTTGTTGGGAGTGCTCCGGAGGATGTAATAGTGAAGTAAGGCGCCTCCCCAAAGCATCCCACACATGTTTTATGATATTTATATCAAGGGAGAACGCTGGCCAATCCATTCGAGTCATATCTTCACTTTCCAGTAGCTGCTGAACATCAGTAGTTTGGTGTGGCCGTGCATTGTCATCCATAAAAACGAAATCTGGTCCAATAGCAACTGGGGAAAGAACACCTACTTACAATGTTTGTGGTGCTGAAACGATTGTCGTCCACGCCTTAATTGAGGACACCACTTTATTGATGAGATGTACAGTTTTTGCGCACCTTACCCCACTCTAAGAGGTGCCGCCGAAGGCCAAGGGTGTTCAGAACGGCGGCGTCCTTTGTGAAGGCATCTGGTCACAGTAAACAGCGACACTTGTTACCCTGTTCCTGCATACAGTTGCTGAGCAATGACGCTTGCTGACTGATGTCGGGCTCTTTTCATTTGCAGGACGATATATCGGTCGTGCACAGCAGTTGTTTGCCTAGGGCGGCCACCACCAACCTTTCTAACAGCTGTACCTTTGGTTAGAAGGCTTTTAGAACAAGCGAAATGAAACTTTTAATGATTCCGGACACTTCAGCTGCACTGGTGTCAAACTACACCCTTCCTCCAGATTTCTGATTATTTTTCTACGTGTGAAGTCGTCCAGTTGATTTCTTCCAGCCATATTTCACGAAAGAACTCAATTGCACTTGCAGCGATTGTCTTTAATTGTGCCTCAATTATTCCTTTTATTGTAGTCTTGAGCTGACCGCATGCGTTTTGTGTACATTCACGTCACCAATGAAGTTTTGTTCCTGACATTTGCATACGCATCTTTTTTCAACTGAATTGCGTGATCATTGTATGTTACTGATCGCAATAACGCCTTTTTCTGCAATGTCATGGTTATCTGCTTAAAATTTAGATTGTTGCTTAAGTTTTTCACACCAGTGTATAAACAATTAATAGTTAATAGGTGTATTTAGTGTTGTAACTCACGCACTTATACTTTAACGAGTATTGCTACCTCTTGCAAAAAAAAACAACCGCCTTTAAAGTATTAAAAATTAGCAAGTTCTAATAAAAGTAACATTATATACATTGAACATCAATTTAGTATATGAAATAAATATTAATAAAATTTTAAAATTTCGCATGAATTTAATTGCATGACGCAAATTTCCAATTATTTTTATACAAATTTTGCGTAAAATTTTAAGCTTCTTTTTCGTATGATAAATAACTTTCACTGTATTGGAAATAATCCCATTTCCATAATATTCTAATTATTAGCGCAATGGATGAAGTTAGTTTTAAATGTACTAAAATATATCATTTTGAGAAGGAAGCAAATATTTATAATTTTCTCTATGGAGTGGCACATGTTGTTATAATTTTACTCCTATTATGCATGATTTTTAAAATCGTCTACAAAAATATATATTTGATTTTTACAATAGTATTAGTTTACGAAAAATATTTAAGAAATAAACTTTATATTTTAATATTTTTTGACTAAAAACTGAAGGTGCTACCAATGAACTGAACCCATTGTGTTATTAACTATTAAATCAAATAAACCAAATATGCAAAAAAAGGTAAAAAAATTATTCTTTTATTACCAATTTTTTTAAACATGATTTGTTATTTAAAAAGGGTATTTCCTGCATGGAACTTAGATTTTATAAGCAACAGACACATTTCTCAAAGTAGAACTTTTATTACTATCTATTGATAAATTTAAGAGTTAAAAACTTAAATCGATATTTTTATCTTATTTGATGCACCTCGTTGCAGTTTGGAAACATTTATTGGAGCTGGTATTTGAGAAACAATATGTGTTGCCAAATGTGTGGCTACACTATGCACTGTAGGATTAAATTTAAATTATTGAACTATCACTTTATTAAATAATCATATCGTAAAAAATAACACATTAATGGAATAATTGAAGCAAACCATATTTTATTACAATGTCAAGAAATACAAAATTTAATCATTTAGTGCCTTTATATCAAACGAATGAGTTTAGAGTTTGGTTTTATTGATGTTGCTCTAAAAGCAACACGATGGATATTGGTAACAGACCTCGTAATTTTGAACATCGGTCAAGTGACGAATGCGTCATCTGAGCTGAAACCTCCCTTTCCTAACTTCCACACCAAACCAACGGGAAGACTTCAATTCTCTACAGATTTGACTTGAATCAGCTCCGATTACACGACGGATATTTGGAGGCATCAGTTCTCGAACCAAAGACTCTACGAAAACTTCCTAGATCAGGACCACTAGGTTACAGTTGCCACCATTACTGGTAGGAATAAACAACTCGATAATTATCCAAATTCTTTATAATTTATATAAAGCTTTTATTTTATGTGACGTGTCGTGATGATAATTAACGATGCACTGAACACCATTGGTGACGGACTTTGTAAATTTGAACCTCGGTCAAGTGATAAGGCCGATACCTAGGTTTTATTTTAGAGTTCATAAACAGTTAATTCGAAACTTTCGAACTTTTCTTGTATTCATCGTTACGGAAATGAATTCTCAAAGCTCTATGCAATAACATTTCAAAGAAATAAGTTCAATTTATTAATACTTTAAAACTTCTTTTTCCCTAAGACATTTAACTGCTTTCCTTATTCTCCCGAAACGCTTGCTTCATTTCAGTGATAAATATTGTTCTTGAGTACGTGTAATTAGAATTTCAAACGATTTTCTCTTGAACTTTAATTACGTTTGTCATTGAGGGAAGGTTAGGGAGTAGTAATCGAGGCCTTCTCACACACTGAAAATGTCAACGCGCCATCTTTGTCCACTCTTGACTGTGATTGAAAATCAAATTATACATTTCCACTGTTTATTATGTAAGGAGATATTTCAAAAGAGTACTGTTTTATAGAAGATGTCATAAAACTCATCTGCTATTTTATGATTTGTTTTGAAATATATTTTAGAAATATCATTAATGAAATGATATTAAAGAAAGTAATATTTTCTTATTTATTATACTCAGAATTCTTAAGACAGAAAATATTTAGAGCAGAAACAAAAGGAAACTTAAGAAGTATCATATTTTGAAATTTTTGGTCCAATTTATAAGCCATTGGTATGTAATAAAACATACAATACCTATATAAAGAATTAAATCTAATTTATGCGATTTACACAACCAAGGTCAAACATAGACTGAATTATACATAATTTTTAAGAAACTCTATACACAAACAATTCAAGGAATCTCAAGTATTTTACAGAAATGGTATTTTGAACTGTATACTTATATACTAAGTAATGATGAATATTTAAGTATTATTGAAAAATTGCATTAAAATATAAATATTCACTCGATTCTTAGTGCGAAGATACATATTCTAGATTTTGCTCGCAAAGTTACTATTTTATAAAAGTTTTGCGTTCAATACTAATGTTGTTGTTTCTAATCTTATCCTTTCCAGCCAATGGACTAGATAAGCTCAATGAGCTCCAAAACACTTAAAAAGTCAAAGACAAGAAGATGTTGCTTGGTCAAATGCTCCCAGATAAAACCCAGACAGGAAAGAAGATGCTAAAGAGAGGATTGATTAGAGTTAAATTTAAAAAGGTCTTATTTTCATAGAAAATTTTGAGGCATCTCAAGTGACCGCTGAGTAATCGTGATATTGTAGTCTGCTGGACCCGATTACCTTCAAAAAGGATAGTTCCACCAGGTCGTTTGCTACAGTATCAGTCAAGTGGAGGAGGAGAGTGACAGGAATGGTCGATAGTATATTCAATTCTTGAGCAAATCTCTAGAATTGTTAAAGGGGAAGAAGTTGAAGCCATTGAAGTACCATCCTTAATTAGTGTATCAGCAACTTTATTACAGCTGATATTAATATGAAAGGGAAACCATTGGAGATATAACTGGTCAATTGAAAAGTCCCCGGCCTACCAGAATAAAACACATTTTTTTGGCAAAATTAGTTTTTTTTATTCAACATAATTCCCTTCAAGGGTGATACACTGATTATAGCGATCCTCTAACTTTTCGATACCATTTTTGTAGTACGATTTGTCCTTTGCTTCAAAATAGGCCTCAGTTTCGGCGATCACCTCTTCATTCGACGAACATTTCTACCCAGCGAGCATTCTTTTGAGATCTTAGAACAGGAAATAGTCGCTGGGGGCCAGATCTGGAGATTATGGGGGGATGAGGAAGCAATTCGAAGCCCAATTCATGGATTTTTGCCATCGCTTTCACTGACTTGTGACATGGTGCATTGTCTTGGTGAAGCAGCACTTTCTTTTTCTTCAAATGCGGCCGTTTTTCGGCGATTTCGTTCTTCAAACGGTCCAATAAAGCTATGTAATAGTCGCTGTTGATGGTCCTTCCTTTTTCAAGGGAGTCAATGAAAATTATTCCAATCCCAAAATACAGACGCCATAACCTTGCCAGCCGACTGTTGCGTTTTCCCACGCTTTGGAGCGGGTTCATCGTGTACAGTCCACCCGCATGATTGTCGATTGGACTTCGGAGTGAAATGATGGAGCACTGTTTCATCAATTGTCACATATCGACGCAAAAACTCGGGTTTATTACGCTTGATCATCTTCAAACACCGCTCCGAATCATCAACTCGTCGTTGTTTTTGGTCAAAAGTGAGTTAGCGTGGAACCCACTTTGCACAGAGCTTTCTCATACCCAAATATTCGTGAATGATATGATGTACACGTTCAGTTGATATCTTTAGAGTATCTTCTATTTCATTCAATTTCAATCTACGGTCATTCAAAATCATTTTGTTGATTTTTTTAATGTTTTCGTCGGTAACAACCTCTTTTGGGCGTCCACTGCGTTCACCGTTTTCGGTGCTCATTTCACCACGTCTAATCTTAGCATACCAATCCTTGATGGTTGATTTTCCTCGGGCAGTGTCCAGAAACTCGGCATCAAGCCAAGTTTTTGCTTCAACTGTATTTTTTTCCCTTCAAAAAGCAATATTTTATCAACACCTGAAACGCCTTTTTATCCATTTTTTTCACAATAACAAAAGTTGCTTCTCTCAAAATGCTATAATTCACAAACTAATAATCCGACAGCTGTCAAATTTATACATGCATCTTTTGAGGGTTAGGGCTAAATAAAAAACATATAGATTTAATTCTAGTAGCGCCATCTATGTGTCAGGCTGGGGTCTTTTCAATTGACCTGTTACATCATGGCAGAATGCAAGTTTTTAGATAAGTTCAGTATAGAGACTGATGCTCTATAACCAATACGCAAGTAGTTCTGCAAGTGTTGTATAGAACTGCGACTGTCTGTCAACACTTATTTTAAATGAGTTAATTTGGAATGTAGAAAAATAAGAATTTCATTTCAAGATAGATAATGATCAAAGCCTAATTATTCAACATAATTTTCCCCTTGTCCATACTTTTACAAGTTCTGCTCTGTTATACAGGGTGATCAATTTAAAAGAGTACTCGTTGGTTTTTTCTTATTCCCTTAAAATCTGACATATGTGGTAATAATTTTAACATAAGTGTAATTGTTTGAATCTTGTTTAAGTGTAGGAGACAATTTCCATCACTGTTGGACTGTTACAACTTTAATTGTGAGGTAAAAGAGAAAAATGGAGACGCACAATGTTACTTAATCTTGTGGTAATTTTATTTTTGAAAAACATAATTTAATTCAAAATTTTTACGTTATCATTCCTTACAGCAAATGTTGAAAATGTTCGCCACCATGTTGAGTGCAAACATGAACACTTTTAACCAAGTTTTTTCACACACTTGGCAACGTTGTTGGCGTTTTTGACGAGATTTCTTCAGTTACGATTTGTTTTAATTCATAGATATTCATAGATATATTAAAAAAACCATATATTTGAGACAATATCACAAAAAATACTAACAAGGTGCGGGATGAGGACTTTTTATGGTGGCCAGAGGTCTATTGAAATTAAACGGTCATTAAAGAATTCCTTTAGCACTTTTCATTGTTAGGCTTGACATGTGTGGAGTGTCTCCGTCTTGCTGAAACCATAAGTAACTGTCCTGTATCTCCAGTGAAGCAATAAAAGTCTGAATTATATTCAAGTACTCTTCGAAATTCCTTACAATCAAAGAATTAGTTCCCGCAGACGATTTTTTAACCATTCATAATCTTACGAAAGGAGCCTTCAAAGAAAAACAATGAAAGAAGCAAACGATTTGCTCAAATCATTTGTGCAGAGTCGGATTAAAAATTACAAATGATGTTAGGGGGGAATTTATGTTCAAAAAACGAGTTTTTGCATTTAAAAAGTGACAAAAAGGATACCTTCACATTATATATATATACATATTATTATTATTATTATTGTGGATTATACAAAAAACAAACTTGTACTCTTTTAAATTGATCACCCTGTACAAAGGAGATTCAAACGCTTATCAGGTTAGGAATTTGAAATGTGGTTATAGTAATGGGAAAAAGAATATGGTAATTCATTACAGTATTTTCCTTTAAAGATCTTTTTTCCTAAGAAAATCTTGAGTATCACACACTCCCCAAATAGTCTTCGTCAGCACTTTCTCGGACGCTTGTACTGTTTTCACTTTCTTTGAAGCAAATTCACCGGAAACAACCGATTGTTTTCATATTTCTTAATCTGAATGTATAATGATGAATCCAGGTCTTATCGACGGTGATAACTCCCCACAGCAACAATAAAGGTTTGATTTGGCAACAAATGGCATTTTTAATCTAATATTATAATCGCTATACAACGCAGTCCAATGAAGAGAAAAACAGATTAACCAAATTAATTTATTTTTATTCAAGTTATGGAATTTTTAAATTCAAATAACTATTAATTCTGCATTGGGCAACTGAAGGGGTAGTAAAAAGCATAAACAGGTGGGCAGGTGTTTGCAAATGATCCAGAACAATTTAATATGTAAAAAATAAATATTTATTTGTAATTTAAGTTAGTATTATGCATGAGAATATCACTCTTTCAAATAGAATAATGTGAAAGTTTGCTCAAATATTTAAAAATTAATAGATAATTATAGCAGAAAGGAATGAAGATTGTATTACAAAGTTACCATGCTAATGTGGAATATAGCCATAAAGAACAAATGATAAATAATGTAGTAGATAAGAATACAAGCAATATTACAGTACCCAGAAAATTCCGCAGAGAACTGATAAGTTGTGAAGCGTAAACTACTATGAATATAGTAGTGTATGATGTCTTCTACTAATCCAGGGTGAACTCATTTGGTCTGGGCTGTCTATGGTTAGATGGGAATCTAACAGAGGAGGAGGAAAATGAATCATCAGGACAGTATCCGGATCGACGAGGCAAGGAAACGCCACAGAGAACTGACAAGTTGCGTAGCATAAACTACTATGAATCTAGTAGTGTATGATGTCTTCTACTGATCCAGGGTGAACTCATTTGGTCTGGGCCGTCGATGGAGAGATGGGAGTCTAGACAGGTCCAGGAGAGGAGGAGGTCAGTAAATGAATCGCCAGGACAATATCCAGATCGGTGAGACAAGAACTAAATTGCCTTTGTTGCCATGTTCTTCTGGTGATTGCCTTGAAAAAAATACGTATGCTTCAGGTGTGCAAGTACAATACTCGCAAGTCATATAACTCTGCATGTAGAAATGAGATGTTCTGAAGTGCCGCCTCATATCAAGATGAGAAGGGTCAAATAGATCTTGCCGCCTTATGGCGTGATGAGAATCATGCAAGTGGTTCAAGGAGAGACTCGAAAACCTTTGGTTTTGTGTGAATGAATTACAGCCTGGAATATAAATTTAATGTTAAATTTATTATTTTTATTATTAAAGTTATTATTTTTATTAATGAATTTATTATTTTTATTATTAAATTTATTTTTTTTATTATTAAATTTATTATTTTTATTATTAAATTTATTATTTTTATTATTAAAGTTATTATTTTTATTAATAAATTTATTATTTTTATTTTTAAATTTATTATTTTTATTATTAAATTTATTATTTTTATTATTAAATT
>BMAW01049407.1:43896-120898 GCA_019974015.1 Nephila pilipes
AAATTTATTATTTTTATTATTAAATTTATTATTTTTATTATTAAATTTATTATTTTTATTATTAATTAAATTTATTATTTTTACTATCAAATTTATTATTTTTAAATGAACATGAATAAGGACTACATAACATTTCAATACTGCCAGATATTATAGTCCTATGAACATTCCCTAAGTTAAAATTTAAGGAAATTTACAACAGAATAATTTTATGAGCTAACATGGAACAATTCAAAGCTTCTTTATTACAAATATCTCAAAACGTAGCGAAACTTAAATAGAATATCTGTGCAGAAACGTAAGCATAATCATTTATAAAATATTCATAATACGAGTATTCAGACAAATATTAATATAAATGCAAATGTATTTACTTACTTTGCATCCTAATATCAAATTCATATCAGTGTAAGAGATCCGACTGAAGTGGAGCTATTTTAATTTAAAATTCTTTGGAAGTCAAAAGCATAAAAGTCAAATTAAGATATACAAGAGTTCTTTTTAACGAACTGACTACAAATTCTGAATGTAAGATGACGCAATATCCTAAAAATGAGCAAAATATCAAAAATGTTTTCATCATCTTATTTCAATCGTATGGCTTTCCGAAATATATGTTCAAAATTCCAGATCTCTAGCTACAATATTTAGTAAGTTATTTTCTTAAATTTTTTTTTAATAGTGCGCTAAATCATATTTTACTGTGTCTCAAAAATTGTTAACTGCTTTTATTCAACTCTGTATTTTTTTATGACGGTCATGTGCTTAAAATGCGAAGGCATTTCTTGTAATAAGTATAAAGTTTTGAAATTTTTTGTCTAGCTGCTTTACATAATATATATATATATATATATATGTGTGTGTGTGTCTGTGTGTGTGTGTGTGTGTCTGTGTGTGTGTGTATGTATGTAATGATTTAACTTAATTCCTATTAATTTCTCCCAATAATAATTTAATTTTCCTAAATTTTGCCATTCTCTCCTTTAAAAGATAGTGTTCATTCTTATTTCCTGATACGATTTCTTTTTAATTTATGCAATCACGCGCACTTGAAATTGGATCTGCCAAGTGAATTAGTGGAAGTGGCCTGAGTGTATGTGGAATTGTAGGAGTCTGCCTTTGAAGAGCTAAATATTATGGCAGAGATTTGTCCGTAGTGTGAACTAATGAGCTGAACGTTCTTGATATAACTTTGACTGTCATTATAAATGCTATTTTTGTTTCTGTATCTGTGTCACTATTCCGTACAAGTACTGTATTCCTGTTTCTGATGTTACTGTTTAAGTTCTATTACCTGTGTGTCATCCTGTATATATGTGAATGAATTACCATTTGCCATTATCCTCCATGTTGAACATGATTTTCCGCAAGCATACACCCACGCACGCTGAGAATTTTTGTAGCAATATTAACACATCGATCAATAACTCCCGAGTCTAAAATTGAAAACAACATTTTTCTTGCAAAATTGTTTTTATTCATCAACATAACACCTTTTGTTAATCACCTTTTATGGTGATACAATCGTTCCAACGCTTTTCCAAATCTTTTTTTTTCTTTTTTTCCAATTTTTTTTTTTTTCTTTCTTTCTTTTTTTTTTTTCGCAAGAAATCTTTTTTGTTGCGAGTAAATAGCGATAAACAGCTTTCTGAATCATCGACTCGTTGCTCCATCGAAAGCAATCACGGCACCCACTTGGAAAAAACCTTTTTCCTGGTCCGATCGACTTAAAATTTTGACACGTTTCAAGCAAAGATTAGTACTCTAGAAAGACCTGGTTACTGGTTTACTACGAGCGCCATCTCTAGGGTAGTCTCGGGAGTTATTGATCGATGTGTTATTATGTTCTACATATATTCCAATCAATAGTTTAGTTTATCGTTCATAAATAAAATAATGTAATTACATATGTCGCAGGAAGAGTGTGCTTTTATTTTGTACATAATTTGTCGAATTATCGAAAAAGATACAGAAGATAAAATTCGCAAATGACCGGTGAACAAGTAGACCAGTTCTATGCAACTATAGTTAATAGCTATATCATTTTTATTAAAAAAATTATACTTTCACTGATATCAGTCTCTCATTTATATCACAATCAAGAATGCCTCTGCATACTGAGATAAAAGATATAAATAACTTCAGCTCTTTGTTTATTTTCAGAAAATGAACGAAGCTCTCGAAAAAAAAAAATCAAATCAAGATAACAGAATAAAATGATTTCTCCAAGGAGTCAACTAAAAATAAGATCGAAGGTCACACAAGGCAAAAAAGCTCTAGCGCAAAAATCTAAATCAAAGTAAATTAATTAATATCCTTGCAGTAAAACCCGAAATACTTACTTTCTATTGCAAAAGACTGAGACGGCAATACATAACTCTATTCTAGGATATTCTTTAATGTTCAGATACGAAGCAATAAAAAAATTGCTTCAAAGTTTATCGAAATGTTCTGACTCCCTTAACATATGTGTCTCATTAATTAGCAAGGACTAGGGTTGAGTAATGAACCGTTGTGTGTTCTTAAATTTCCTCAGTGAATTATTAGCTCCCAAGGGCATATATAAAGAGGAGTATTTGAATAAGCGCTCAAAATTATCTCACGTAGCGGGAGGCATCTCATTGATTAGGGATGAAAATGGTACAAATTTAACCCATTGTTAATTAACTAAGAAGATTTTTTTCTCCTGTTGATGTCATCTTTAATAATCACTATTCTTCAGAATAATGAATTTTAATATTCGAGAGACATTTGGAAGATAAACTTACGCTTTCAAAATGTGATCCACTATTAAACTTTATTTTGTGCATTAGATCGCATATGTTAATTAGTTAATGAAAATTATATTGCGTCAAAAGTAGAAAGAAGTTTTATCTGCAAACATGTTTATAAAAATTGTACAAAATCAAATATTACGTTAATAATGATATAAGAATGTGTTATTTTTTTTACTTCCCCTTCTGAAATGTAATATTTTTTTCTTGCATTATGTAATGTAACATTTTTTGCTAAAAATAATTTTTTTCAGAGATATTGTTTCAAATTAAAGCTCCGATTCTCTTTACTTTATTTAGAAACTTTAGATAAATACGAGGCTTAAATGAAAGTAACACCTCCATGACATTTATTTAATTGTTACCCGATTTACAAGCTTCTTGTTGTGTTTTGTATCTAATTATATCATGCATTTTTTTTATTTCATTTCCAGATGCGTGTTCGTGGTTTTCTAGGGGTCATGGTCGCGATCTCGCGGTTGGCTAGGTTGTGGGTTCGAATCCTAAAACCACTGACGATTCACCATGCAGCAAGGCTAATGCACGTTAAAATCCGTTGAGGATACATTAATGGGAATATCCTCCAGTTAGTATAGTGTGAAAATTTGGAGAGAGAGGTGCTAGCTTAAGTGTCATCTTCGTCACTTGACCGATATTCAGAATTACGAGGTCTGTCGCCAATAGCTCTAGTGTTGCTTGTAGTACGACGTTAATAATGTCAACCAATTGTCACTGGAAACTGAAAACGGCTACCTACAAGGTGATGATGGCGAGGCAGGGAGAACTTGGCCTTGGTGATTCTCACTTATTCCAGATGATAAAATAGTACCCTAGGAGATATCACTTTCGTTCAGATGACTAAGAGAAAGTGAGTAAAACCCAGTGAGTGACAACAAAGTGACTAAACCCGAGTGTCAAGGAAAACCAGAGGAACTCTTCTCTGACGGATTTGTCTGACGAGATACGCACTGGTGCAAGTGCATGGAAAACAAAAGAGACTATGTCGAATAATGTGTAATGGAAAGCTCGTGTATGTTACATGTACAAAAAACTTGTGAAAGTCAATTTACTTTCAAAAATGTTATGGCTATGGAAATATTAGTTTTCAGTCAGGTCTCGTATACTGAATTATTGTTGAAGGATCTTGTTATTTAAACTCACTATTGAATAAAGATGTAGACACTTTTCTTTGTATACTTAATAATTCGATATAAAAACCAACGTTTTTAAAAACAACCTTTTTATATAGTGGAAAAGTTTATTAAAGAAAATTATTGAAATATTAGTTAAAACTGTTAGTTATTTTTAACTTTAAAATTTACTTAAAAAGAGACATTTGTGATCGTATTAAAAAATTCATAATACTCATAAAATCAAAACATGCATTTGAAAGTTTGTAAATCATTCTATTAAAAAAAAGGGGAACCAGAATTCAGAAAAAATTATTGTGATAAGACACGGCGCCAAATATTGGAATCTTTCTTTCTTGCGAATGATTACTGACTGAAAGTCAGAAATATTTAATTTTACTATCTCCCCTTTGTTCGTGTTACTATACCTCATGTGGCGTGGGAAGTGCCCGGTGTTCCCAAGGGGGGGGGAAGAAGTTTTTTCCTCAATCCTAAAAGCGCCGAGAGGAAAGAATATTTTGACTTACTAAAATTATTGAAATATTAGTTAAAACTTGTCGCAAATGTCTAAGTATTGCATTGTTAGGCGAATACGAACGATTCCCAAAATTTCAAAGCTCTAGCTTGATGGGAAGTAGGTTAAATTAACGATCGAAAATTTGATGACACACACACACTCTCACACACACACCAAGTGAAATTCAGAATAATTCGATATAAAAACCAATCTCGGTTCGTTAAAAAAGTTCAAATAAAGGATTTTCGAAAAATTTGATTTAGTTACATGCTTTAAAAAATATCCAGAAACTCTTAATTCTAATATCTAGAATATTATAAAAACGTAAACAGTCTCTGAAACTGACCGCATCACATACAATCACAATCATTTGATGACGAATTTTTTACACTTAGTGAAGCTGTAAATATTTACCATTTTCTGGGAGCTCTTAAGGGTTATCAGCTACGTTAACGCTTCTGTGTATATTGCTCAAGATGCAGCCATTTTTTACTTAGATCGGTAAGCAAAAACAGTTATTTTATTGTTATTATTAAAAACAATTATTATACTAGCACACTTGATAAGACTCGATTGGGCGTTGTATGTTGCAAATTAGTGACAACTCGCTTCAATTTTGCCGCATTCTACCTACAACAGAAGTTCATTTTGCCTACAGTGTCCACAAATTTTTGAAATGCAAGACCATCATTTGTTGCTTCCTTAAAAAAATGGATCCATCAGTTTCGAAACATATTCACCAAGCTGCACTCTTTTGTCTCCCTAAAGGGTAAATTTGTCCTATTTAAGCGGAGTCGAATTATTCAGTTAATCATCAAACCGCAGAAAGTAAGATGTATTCACAATTCAGTGAGAAAAAATTAAAAAAAAAATGTGATTATCTACTGTTTAATAAGGCATGTGGTCAACTCTGACAGCCACACAGATACGTTGCACAAAATTTCTAATACTTGCTATAGCATTGTGAAGGAGTTATAAGCACAATGAATTCCAAACGTCACGAAGTGAGTTTTTCAATTCTGGAACGGAGCTTGATGGGTGTGGAAAATCTGAAATTTATCCCCCAATGATATCCCATACATACTCTAGGATTCAGATTGGGGGAGGACACGAGATACGTTGGATATTTTCAGTGTCAAAGAGGTCGTCGACTAGGCTTGCATAATGACAAGGCTTTTTATCATCTAAAAATAAGAATTCAGGACCAACTCAGCATTTCGAAACAGGCGAATAAAAGAAACCCCTCAAAACCTTCATCTCTGTAACTTTTAGTAATTATAGTCTCACAAAAAAATTACAAAATTAAATTCTGTTTTAGTGCATTGCTTGGCGCAATTTTTAAATTCGTGTCAAAAGGGAGCCAAACGTGTTATTTTCAAACTCGAAGTTTCGACAGGAAACAAGATGACGTTTTGTGATCTGACAAAAAAAAAGTGAAAAAGTTGTGTACTGAAGAAATCGCTCAAATTGCATAAAAACACTTAAAGCTATGAAAAAAAAGAGCGATTTCTAAGCTTTCAAGTCGTTTCAACTGGATGATGTCCAAATGTAATTTCCTAAGCATTGCAATGGTAAAAAAAAAAAAAATGTAAAAATAAATTTAATTAAAAAAAAAAATAACCCCAAAAAAAAAATTAAAAAAAAAAAAAAAAAAAAAAAAAACCACTGACTTTTAACAATGACGATCGCGAAGCTTTTTCGGATATGTAACGATGAACCTGATAATCCTTTTGACACGTCTGATTTTGACTACATTTACCATAAAAGCTCTCAAAACTCATTTTCCAAACAGAAATAATTTTTCTAGGAATCTTTTTATGCTTCTTTTTAATCCTTTCGGTAATATAACTCTGTCCTGAAACGGTGAAGCCGATATTCTGTCTAAACAGTGCATTTTATAATGGACTCTTGACTATTGACCACGATTTTAAAAAAAAATGTTGCTGAAGTGTTCAATAAAAGGTCTAGTCCAGCGTGAAAATACCCAATAAGAGAAATGGGGTCGTTCTTATACTCATTACCAATAAAACCACATTTGATTTTACGACTTTCTAAGATTTTATAGTAAGGTTACCGATTTTTCGCCAACTTAAAATTTTTCACTGCCAAGCTGTATGCTAAATACAGATTCCCCATAATACATTACCGTAGTTAACATGCACATAAAAATAACAATTAAAGTGGAATATTACTTTAATTCTTTGATTTACGAGTAGAATGTGGGTATTTGAAAGCAACATTTATGCAAAAAGAAAAAAAAAGAAACATATTAATATTGTGCAGAAAACATTGTGCCCATTATGCCTGCTTAGCAACATTTTCGCCCTCCTGGCGACGAGTTCGAAAATAACAAAATCCTCCCCCACACGCAATTCCAGCTTATGCACCAGATATGAATTTTAGAATGGTTTTTGGAAGGGAAAAAAAACAGTATCGGCTAAAACATGCATAGGCTTATATCCAAAACATTCAGTGTTCATAAAAACAATTGTTCCTTCTCTAAAAATGGCAAAAGTAACCAAAAGGACATAGTTTAACAGTTTTCTGGTTATCGATGTCAAGTGGATCCACACGTTCATCACTACAGATCATTCGCACGAAATAATAGTTTTTTTTTTAAAAATTAAATACAATTGATTCTCAAAAACATTACTTGGTGGGAAAGTTAAGAGAAATGAAACACTATTTTGAGGTAAATCGTGACCGTGGCTAAACATTAAAATACCTGTTATTAGTATCACAAATGTTTCTCTATACCTGGATGGAAATTTTAAATTCATTTTAACTTCTGCTTAAAAATTTCGCTTTGTTTCTATATTGTTTTTAACAAATGAATGTAAATTTTGATTACATTTGTTAAAAAAAATTAGGCAAATGGTAAATTTTAATAACAATTTTTAATTGCAACAAAAATTAGCTTAAAATTCTAAGATAGCAATTTTTAAAATAAAATTAGAAAATGTGGTGCTACTCAGTTGGTTCACCCACTTCAATCGTACGTGGCTCAAAATTAAATCACATGTTGCCATTTCACTTATGTTTCTCTACTGCTGAACAGAAATTCACAATTTACTTAGATGCACCTTTAAAGTTTCTTTCTATTGGTTTTTTTTATTCAATTCATGCAGGATTTTGTATCTTATTCCTTGATAAATTAGCTGAATGGAAAAATTTGATAACAAATTTTAATTTTACAAAATTGGGTGAAAAGTACAAAATATTAATTTTTAAAGTAAATATAGGTAACAATGAGGTTTAAGTTAGGTAATAAGGTACTCTCTCTGGGGTATAATCCACTTCACAAGACCATGACTCAAAATTACAAAGAATATTGCCAATATCACTCATGTTTCTCGATACGGAAGAACTTTTAAAATTTAATTTTATACTTAAAAATTTCCTTTATCTGCTATTATTTTTAATCAATTCATGCAAGTTTTTGTTTCTTTTTGCTTAACTGATTAACATTTGTTTTTTGTAAAAAAAAATATAGCTATCATCTCCATTAATAAGTTAGTCATCTTCGATGTTATGAACAAGAATCATTTCATTTAGAATAAATGTTAAACATAAAAATACGTTTCGACACTTTTTTTTTGTATTTTCCAACTAATTGAACCGTTTACACTTAAAGATATTAGAACTTACATATAATGCTACACCATAAATTTTTAAAAAGTTTGTTTGACATAAAAATATCTAATGAAAAAAAAAAATCAATTACATATATCAATATTTTTCTTTCGCTTCGCAAAACAAATTACAGACATCAAGAAAAAAACTATTTTCAAGCCACTCCAAATTAATGTCTTTGTATTTTTAATTCCAATTTAAAAAATTTGAAAGATGTATGTTGTCAACATTTCTTTTAATTAGCAACGTTTTTACTAACCCTCATACCAAAATTATTATCTCAATTTAATGGAGAGGATCATTTGGAAAGAAAAAAATAAACTTTCTTTAATAAACGGAGATTACGTTCTTAGATGTGTTCCTTTCAAAATCGTTTTGAAAAACAATTTCTGTCTTGTTTGTAATAAATTAAAAAATGTTTTATATGCATTTATATACATGCGTATGTTATTAAAAAGCAAAAATAAGATGGAATATTTCATTACAAAATATTCTCTTTCTATTTGAATAACATCTTAATAATTTTTTGTTAATTACTAAGTTGAATTATTTTGGATAATTTTTAGACATTTATTAACTAATGATACGATTATGTTCCGTTAGATAAAACGCAATTAGATTCTTTTTTAGGTATTTGCATAAGTTTGATGGGAGAAAAAAACTTAATGAAAATCTGCTTTCTTAAGTTTCAAATTTGTTGAAGATTACTGAAGTTCGTTTCAAAAAAGTTACTAAACATAATGTTTTAATTCAATGTGGGCGAAAATAAATCTTTAAAAAAAGTTCTTGGGTATAGTTTTAATTTACATAAACATAATGCTGAAACATTTTTTGAAACTTTTTAAATTACAATAATAATAATTATCATCGTATTAGTTCATTTTATTTTTGAAAGAATAAACTAATGAATGTGGCTTTTTATATCATACAAAGTCAATTAAATAGAGAAAATATTTATTACTGATATTCATTTTAAATGTAGAATAAAAATGGCATTAAATAAAAAAGGGATTAATTCAATTTATTACATAATTGTTTTTTATGAGAAATAAGAAACTATTTTTAATGTTCCTTTGCCTTCTTTTTAATGTTACAAGCATTTTCTCAAATGCAGAAATACAGATAAGCTATTAGAAAAAATAAGTAATAATTACGAGAACAATTAAAAATAGAGCCCTTGTAAGGAATAAGAAATGTGTGTTAATGCTTCTGTAACACACACGCATACAATGTAATAAGGTTCATCGATCGTTTTTTTCGAATAATTTATATAAGAAATCCATGAGTTATCTGAAAGATCTATTCTCTAAGAAATCCATGATCTTTCACAACGGAAAATTGTGACATTGGGCTATTCGCGGTTTCTCTTCACTAACCTTGGGGACTTTCAATTGGGATTGATTGCTTTCACTAAACAACCTTTGCCCAACCAAAAATGAAACGTGATACGTAAAGTTAATATGTAAAGCAGTTAGGAATGAAGTGAAACGGTGAGGACTGAAAAACTGAAAGAGGATCTGAGAGAGACGCTGTAGGTGAGATGAGGTGAAGCTGAAGTGTCAGATAAGAGAAAGGAGGAATTAAATTCTATAGTAGAGGGTTTGAGCAAGGATTTCTATAGAAAGAATTTGCCTAGTGTTTTCAACAGTTGTTCCAGAATCTAAGTTGCAGTCGAGGAAGGACTAGCGGTAAGAGTTGGTTAGATTACTATTGGTGGGTTGAATTGAGGTATTAGAAAGCTTACCCGAGAGAGCACAATCTTTTCTGTTATAGTAAATATGTACTAATAAATTGTGAAAGTTGTTTTGGTGGTTCTGTAATTATTTGTGTTTTAGTGTTTAATAATTGAATCTAGTGATGGCACAAGAGGACGCCCGGGTCGGGCGGGCGTCACAAAATATCGTCGTTGTTATTTTTTAGACGATAAAAACTTCCCTCGTTTTCTTCAGAAGTAACCCGTTGTTTTGATTGTTGGTTGGTTTTCGGTGAAAAATGACTACCCAAGTGTCATAGATAATAACAACATAGATAATAACAAGAATTAAATTTTGATTGTGAGGTACTTTTTCTGGAAAATTAGAACTAACCTAGGAATAAGAATCAAATTTGAATTAGCTTTCATTAATAAGTGACAGTGCACAGAGATAAAGCCATCTTGTCTTAGCAATGTCATCTAAGAAACATGTAACTTTTGAACAAGCCTCAACTTCTTGTGCCGAATTTAGTTAATTTAGTATTTATTGTTTTATTAAACACTTAACAAGATTTGTTAATTAATAATTTTAATTAAAAATGTTTTTCTAAAATGATTTAATAATATCCTTTTATGAAATATTCCAATGACGTGTCACATAACTTTCAGAATATATCGAATGTGTGTATCTTTAAAAAAAAATTTCACTATTAAAATCTGCATTTGAATTGAAGAAAATAAACTATTAGAAAGTTTGAAACAATTTTTAAAAAGAAATTTACCAGTAATTGCTCCTATTCTTCTAAATGAGTAATACACGAAATAAAATTATAATAATGAGAACTTTTTTATAAAGTGCACAGTAGTTCCTTCTTCAAGGAATATATATAAATTTGTAATGATTTAACTTTAATTTAATGATATTCCTAATAATAATTTAATTTCCTTTTCTATCCCATTCCCTAATTGAAAGTAAAGAGTACATTCTTATTTCTTAATCCCTTTCCAGATTATCCTTTTATTTATTACATCACGCTTTTATTTATGGGATGACGCTCATAAAAATTTATTTAATCCACTTTTCTACCGTCATGAATCTGCCAAAATAATCCCTTATGGACTCTTTGTCGAAATTGAAATTTCCCTAGAATCCCTAATCATGTACCACATGTTTTACGACGTCTCTTTTGGAAAATCCCTAATATAAAGATCAAGGCAAGAGGAGGAATTCTCTCTCTTATTATTACACTCCTCTCTTACATCATCTGAAATATTTATGGAGTTTCGCTTCAGCCTGGGTGGCGGAAGCCCAACTAATGTCTGCTAGAATCAATAAACAATCTTTTCCGCCATAAATTCAGACTGTTTCATTATTGTTGAGCAAACGCTTAATAATTTTCATTTTAATAGCCTAAATGCTGCTCACTTAGTAAATTCAACACACACACACACACACATACATACACACATATATGTGTATATAGAATTTTATTGTAATTATTTCACTTATATTTAATTTAATATATTAATTTATCTTGTACTTTAACTATTTATTACATTAAGAAATTTATTTTTATTTCCTGATACAATTGCATTTAGTCTTTTAATTTATTCGGTCATACGAATTCTAAATCTGCATACGTTTTCATGCTTCAAAGCAGAAAGGATAATCCCTACTAGACTCTTCGTTTCGATACAAAACGCCTAAAGATTCCTAAATCTAAGACCACTTGATTTGCATAATCCTTGCTTTGATTTCCCAAACGCGGAACTTGATCGGTATCTTCGTTTTTGATTGCTTATCTGGGTGGACGCACGTTCACCGCTATCATAATGTATCTTCCTCCTCTCTCGTGTAACATTAATAAATTCATAATTTCAAGTACTTCATTTTCTTCATTGTACCTCGATTAAATTAAAATATGTTTTAAAGTTCAATAGTTAATAAGTACATTGTTTAATAGTTGTATTGTTAAAAATCGACAGGATTCGAAATCAATTGGGAATTTCCCGCACAAGTTCGAATGCTTATCGACTTTTAACTGCAAACCTATGCAGTTAAAAGTCGAAAGCATTCGACTTTTAACTTATCAACTATTGTACTTATCAACTATATACTAGAAATACATTATTTCCTCGAAAGAAAACTGGTAAAAGATTATTAATTTATATTTTAATATAACTATTCATTTTAAGCTATTTTCTAACCTTTTGTTCGATATTTCAATCAGAGTAATGACTGACTTATCTACTTAAATACATTACACATCAACATCAAATTATATAAGTAATGCAATTCGTCAAATGTAATCTATTAAAATTTTAATTTTCTAATATGAATTTAATTTATTGCTAATGGATTTGTTATAAAAAACAGGTTTGAAATCAATAACTTACTAAATTTTGATTTAATACATAAATTTAATTTCACAATTTCGGGAATACTTCAAATTGTATGAAACACGTTATTCCTAACTTCTCCAATAACTAAACTAACACATAACAATAGTTATTTACGATAAAGTTGCAAAGAAGAGAATCGTCAGCAAATGAATTTTTCTTCTTTTCGTTTCTTCTTTATTATTGGATTCAGGAAGAAAGAAAAGAGTCTTTCCACCGAATACAATTCCTTATTACTTATCTTTAACGAACACTTTAATGATGCCTAAGTAACATGAAATGAATAAATAATTTTTATTACCATTGATAAAGGTATTCTAATTAATAAAGTATTTGTAAATAGAATAACAATTACTTAAAAATGGGAATCCAGTGACGAGAATTTATTTTATCATAATTATGAGAATAATTACCATTGTTAAGATATTGCAATCAATCCAGAAGAAATGAATTAATTAAAGAGAACTTTATTCATCTCTAAGAATTCAATTCTTTCTAATTACTCTTCACATCTGAGCTACCAAATTAAAAAACAATTAGTGAAAACACAGTCTCAGTCATAAAAAGTTACTTTTTTTTGTTGATGAACTTTTATAATCAACCTTTTTTCGTAAGAAATTCTACTACTAATTTTAAAAGAAGATTACATTTTAAGTAATGGAAATGATTTTATGAAATATATAAAGTGTATTCCAGACGCGAATTTCACTGCAAGAACAAACTCTATTCAAATTAAGACAAAAGAGATTAGAACAGATAGATTGCTTACAAATAGTGTTTTAACATAAGTTTGCATTTGTTCGTAAAAATAATACCACTGCATGATATAAAAATAAAATAGTTTGGAAATAACTAAAATCTACATTTTTTAACGAAACGATAATTAAAGTGAGAAAATTATACTCTTCCAAACGATATTGCGTGTGAAATAAAAACTACGTTGTTTTGCAACGGTTTAAGTAAGCGACATCAAAACAAATTTTTCACATTTAATTTATTATTTAGTTCTTATGACAATGTTTCAAAATGAAATATTTTATCAATACACAATTCCTCTTTTTATGGAGAAATTATTTTATTATATTTTTGAGAATAATTACCACAGTTATGTAGTTTCATCAATCTAAAACAAGTAAAATATTATAGAATGATTTATATATCCAGAAAAAGTCAACTCTTTTTTAATAACTCTTCACAATTCTATCGCAATATTTTAAAAACGAAATTGAATACGGTATAACAGTTGAGAAATAAGATATTAAAATGAAAATTGTTTTCTTACACGCAATATTAAAATGAAAATTACTTTTTTGTAATTATTTAAATGAACACCAAATCCATTTAAATTAAATAATTTATTGTTTAGTTTTTATAAATTCTCAAGAAGAAATTTTATCAACTTATATTTGAATCGAGTTTTTTTTTTTAAATTACTGTTGTTTTATTTGAATTCGATCTACTAATAATCCAATTGGACTTTTTGTATAAATTATAACACAGTTTGTTTGCTTGTATATATGAGCCGCTCAGAAGCCAATGCGGTTAAGTCCATTTTTTGATATTTTCTGATTTTTGGAAATTTTGATGAAATAAATAATAATCTTCTTAGTTATTAAAGGATTTACTCGTTGGTTACTTTTTTCTAGGTTAGACAGCCCTTTTTTTAATAGCTTCTGAATATATTGTATAATAATTTCAGAAGCCATTGTGAATAAGTCCACCTTTTATCAATATTTTTTTACATAAACTTTGAAATAAAAATTAAATTCTTCTTCTTCTTTCGATATTTGTTGGTAACACTGAAAAACAAGAAATTCTTAGTAACTGTTATTTTATTATTTTTACAAAAATTTCTTATCTTTTTCAGCGGCCAAAAGGTATAAGTCCTAAAATTTTTAAGATGCTGTCATTATTTCAATAAATACTTACGTTTTTATTTACACATCCTGTACATATCTTGTTTTTTTGCAGAGTTTACACCTCGAAAAAAGACTTTATACACTTTTCTAATTAAATTAATAAACTAAGAATTTTAAAAACTAATGTATCAAAAAACATTAATTTTCTCAATTTTTGTGTTTTGGACTTAACCGCATTGACTTCTGAGCGGCTCATATATCAAACATGGGGAAATCAAAAGACTGTAATAAAACATTAGTTCTTCATCCGCATTTTCTGAAAAAGGTCATAAACCAATTTTTTTGAAATTTTTTTTTTTGAATAATTACATGGCTTACGTTTTCCAGTAATCATTCCTGTAGTTTATATATTGTCTAGTATAATTGAAACCAAAGATTATTAAATTATGGTACAATATTTTGTGAACATAAAGGCATTGAAAGGAAATATGTGCATTCCTGTTTAAGAAATAAAATAAGCTCTATTATAAGATTTCTCCGTTTGCATTTATCTTGAAACATTTACAAGACAACTATCTGGTATACTTGTTCTTTGCACGGGAAAATTGTCAGATATAACTATTGTAATTGAAGGATAAATATTTTTATTGAGGACTAATTTTTATTTAACATTATGAATGAATTTCAGTACACTGCAGATTAGCCCCCAAGGAATGAATAATTAAATGAATGTATAGAAAGTAAAACATATAAATTTAAAATAAATGTGGGTAAGGCTTGCAGTTCATTAAATAAATAATTATTTTTAAGTTTTCATAATTAAAAAAAATAATTGTTTGAAAAAAAATTAAAATTTACAAATAGGTTGTTATTATTTTTTTTAAATGAAGTAAAAGCTAGTTATGAAGTGTTGCATTAAACTAATATTATTTAAAATTAAATTTGAGTGAACATTAAATTTAATTTCTTTGCATGGATAAATTTAAAAAAATATCTTCCTGGCTACAAAGTATGAAATATTTTTAATGAGTAACAATATTTTTAAAAAGTATAGAATTAATAAATATCAATAACAATCAAAATTTTAGCAAGTATTTTAGTGTAATTTTTTTAAATGAAAAACTAACAAATTAATAAATATAACAAACTCAAAAATCTATTAAAAATAACAAATAATCACGAACACACATAGACCGTGAAGTAAAAAACGACGGAACTATTCTAAGCTGAAACGAAATGTTAAGGAGAAGCAAAGCGGAAGAGAAAGGCCATTATATAAAAATTTGTTTTAAACTCCACTAATTAATATTTTCCCCCGTTATATTTTTAAAAGAGGCTTATAATGTTCCATTTATTGAATGATAACTGTTTCACTTCGATCGACTGATTTCAATATGAAACGAATTAGAAAACATGAAATTTGCCGTTTTTTAACGCCATTTTCAAAAATTTGTCACAAATCAGTTACTTAACCTGGTGGTGTAAGCATTATAATTTTTAAGCATTTTGTTGGAGGCCTAATCAGTTAAGTATGTAAAAATATCGCTTTAACATTATTAATTAAGAAATCTGCTTTAATATTATGAATTTGAAAACACGGTAGAAAATTATCAAAAATTAAAATAACAGATTTAAAGGGGGAAAAAAATCGAATAGGAATATTGAAGTAAATCGATTCTACTGCCATCTGTTGATGGTGAACAAGAACAGATTAGTGAAAAAGAAGGTTTTAGATAAATATTCATCAAAATTAAATTTCTTTGTCAAGCACTTACTGCTCCTTCGAAACTTCAGCGAAGTTCTCTAAAAAATTCGGAGTAATACAATTAATGGTGTGGATGATTTGCAGAACGGATAAACAAACAGACAAACGTTCTGATTCATAAATAAAATTACGGGAACCACAAAGTCTCAAGCAATAATTTTATTGCAAATATAGGACAGCAGTAATCATATTTTAAAAATTTAAAATAATTTGTGTCCATTTTGATATTAATTCGAAAGTATTTTATGAAAATCAAAAATTTAGTAAATTTTGACGTAAGGAAAATAAAATTGTCCTTTTACAAAGAAAGAACTTTAATATAGTGATAAACGCATAAAAAATTTTCCGACCGGAAGATCTCTTATTATTTTTTGTTATTTTTAATAAACCTCATAATACTTTAAAATATCGAATGTAACTGTTAATCGGGCTCCGTCATGTATTTTTCAACTAATCCATGGGGACTTTCATATGATTTTGTTTGATTTGGAAACCTCTTCTAATAAACTCTTAAAATCCAAGGCATACAATCGGGTAACTATAGCATTTGAGTAAAATGTTTAAAATAATGTTTAAAGGCTTTCAAAATTGAGGTGCTTATTTGATGAAAGGCTGCTTAAACAATTCTTCGAAAGTTAGCACTAATACATTATAAAGCGTACTGGTTATCATAGTTCAAAAATGGCAGCAAAAATAGTGTGGGAATTCAACTCCCTAAAAGTAAATTTATTTAACTTTCTTAGTTAAAAAATTAATTTAGCTACTTTGGATGTCATTTTAGATAGCAATATATATTAGCCACCGAAGGGGCAATTGTTTCAGGTGGAGCATTTTGGCGTATAATATCACTTTCACTTTTTTATCGTTTGCTTCAATTTTAATTACATTTAACTTAAATATATTCAATTTAATAATTTATTGTTTACTTTAACTTTTATTAAGTGTATCTGGTATAATATTAAATGTAACAATTTATTGTTTGATTTATTTTTTAATTCCATTTAGCTTAAATATATTCAACTTAAAACTCTATCATTTACTTTAATTTTAATTACAATTAGCATAAATATATTCAATTTAATTCAATATCTCATCATTTTCTTTAATTTTAATATCGGGAAAGTTTATTATTGTTCATTTCTCGATATTTGATCGTTTATTTTAATCTTATTTCTAATCGAGTACTTTGATAATAATTACAAAAAAGGTGCACCTTGGGTGACTAAATCTGATCTTTGTAAAATTTCACATAGAACTTTTTATAATTATTATTTTGGAAATATTTCTTTTAATTTCAAAACGTGTTTTATTTTGAAAAAACTGTGTTTGAATTACGAAATATTCTTGAGGGACTTTTTTCACTCCTCCATTGTATCTGATTAAGAAAAAAATATAATAATTAGTATGTCTCAATTTAAGTTTTTCGTGAATAACTGTTTGAGCAAGTTAATGTAATATTTACGAATAACATGTAAACTATATAAAAGTTGTATAAAATGTAAATATAAACATGAAAATAATTACTTACACATAAATATAAACTTATTATGAAGGTGATATTAAAAAAAATAGCGATAATATTTCAATAATATTTTTTTACAGTAATGCAGTTTTTCTGGAACTTCAGCAAAGTTCTTTATTTCTATCAAGCTTCAGAAATCGGATTGTGATATAAATAAAAAAAAAAACTTCCCAAGAGCACGAACGTAATATTTTGGGAAAGTAATTCTAATGATCTGATTAAAAAAGGGCAGAATAAAACAGATCACATATCTCTTTTCGGTGCAGTGTTCAAAGTATTTCAAAAACAAAAAGTATATAATATATACAATGTAACACCATGCATAAAATAATTTATCAACACGCAAGTAATCATTATGAATTGTTAATTCTCTAACATACGAGACATTTTACTCGAAAAGAACAAAATTAGTAGTTTTTTGCAATAAAATATATACACACAATGTCAAATGTATATATATATATATATATCATTTACTCTTTAATGATATTCTTATAATTAAAAATAAGTGTTCTTAAAAATGTAATTTTTAATGTACATTAAGTATATATTAAGCTTTATGGGCAAAAAACGAAATTATTTGATACGAGTAAATAAAATCAGCTGTTCTAAGGTACGTTCAATGTAATCATTTTAATATGCCTATAAATGTTAGAGTAATGTTATATTCAATTTTCCATAATCAAATACGATTTAGTTTCAGAATTTTCCCGATGTTATTGTACGAGTGTCATGAAAAAAAGAAAAAAAATTTCTTAATTATTTAATTTGTAACTACTGTGCATGAATTGAATTCAATCGCTATTTTATATGTATTGAATATTATTTTACAAACCCATTAGAATATAATTACATTTTTAGGTGCATTATTTCGTAAAAATATATGCGCTGAATTATTTATACATATACATATGTATATCAGTAGCTCTCTTATATTTAGTCAGAAATATTACTACAGAATCAGTTATTAAATAAAGTTGAAAAAGTAGTATAACAGAATAAAACTTATTAAATGAAAGGAGAAAAAAAAAGCTTAATCTCACATTTTTTATAACCCTTAAAATTCAACTCAAAAGTTAAATTATCCTATGAACTGTTTTAAAACAGACAGCCAAAAACATTTTTTCAACTTAAAAGACAAATTTATACATTGAACTATACAAATTTCGCAAACGATAATGTATTTTAATCTACAAAAGAAACTTTCTTGAATTAAAATTTTTTTATTTATGCTGTGCTTCTCACATAAATAAGTTTCATATTTCCGTTTTCCACTCATAGCATATAATTCTTCGGTTCCGGTTTGCCACTCATAGCATAAAATTCTTTAGTTCCTCTCTGCCACTCAGATAAATAAATTTGTACTTCCGGTATGCCATTTATAGAATAAAATTCCTTGGTTCCGTTTTACCACTCATGGCATAAAGCTCTTAAGTTCCACTTAACAAATTTTTCACTTTACAAAACTTTGCCACTTAACAAATTTTTCACTGGCTACTCCTAGTATAAAATTCTTTTCATTTCCGTTTCCCATTGTAAAAATATGTTTTCTATTTTAACGCATTAATTTATCCTGCTTGGCCATCATCGATATAAATTTACAACAGCTGTTTATGGGAATAATAAAGAAGATTTTTTTTTATTTTCCTATTCGCTGTTCATGGGAATAATAATTCTGCGTTATTATAAATCAGATGTGAAATTAAAATAAAAAAATTTCAAAATTGTTTGTATTGAGTTTGTTCTATCTTATTTGTACATATCCAAATATACTATTGAAACTTTTGAAGAGATTTATTAAGAACCATTGAGAATAATTAGATAAGAAAATAAAATCGTTTTGCAACAAAATCCAATACTTTCAGTTCTAGCAATGTTTTAATTGAAAACTATATTCGTCTAGATGTTTCTAGAATATGAATATACAAATTATTGAAGAATATAAATTATATTCTTATGGTTTCTTAAGCAAACAACATCAAAGCAATTCCTATAAAATAAATGACTAATGTATGCACTTTAATCCATTTTATTCTTTTTATGAAATTGAATTTATTTTAGTTAACCTAAACTTTTAATGAATGTATTGTAGTCTAATTTTATCAGAATTTAATATATTTTTTTTATATTTTTTTTTCGATTCAATTCAAATTCACATATTTAAGCATCATTACTTGAATCGTCTCAAATCGTCTTGATCCGACACCGAATAACAAATTTAAAAGTTTTTCTTTGATTTTTTTTAGAATTTCCTAATTTTTCTTAACATTTATTTTACATAATTATACATCACACATACATTGCATCATGCATATTGGATACCTTGAATGTACTCTGAATATTTGGGATTGCCGGATGTCTGAAATAATTTATGATATTTAATTTTCTGATTGTCATAAATTATATATTTTCATATATTACATGATTAATAAATTTTGTTGTTTTAAATTTTAAGATTGTTATATAAATTATTTTCATAAAAGAAATTACTTGTTGTAAATATACCACTTAAATACAAATATTTCGTAACATGTATAAGCAAAATAAGAAAAAAAATATCTCACTCTAATTAATAATCAGGGAAACTAAAACATTTTAGATAATATTAAATGTAGCCATCATTATAAAAACAATAAAATTTATTTCTCTTTACTAATAATGATATAAATGAAAATAATACATAATACTACAAGCCTGCAAAATGTCAGATTCAAACACATGTTTTTATTTTCAATTCAATTTGTATGTAAATGCCGAACTGAAATATCAATATAGTATTAACAAAAAAAATACTACGATGATCGTTCAGTAAGTCAATAGAAAAACAAATTATTTTCATTTGTTTTTCAACATAATTTCCTTTTAGCTCATTTACTTTCTCAAGCATTTCTCCAACTATTAGAAACCTTCTAAAAAGTAAGATTTTGGAATGTCCTCAAAATAGGCATCCGTTAGGGTTATGACTTCTTCATTCCACGTGAGCTGTAGTCAGCCGAAACATCTTTTTACAACGTTTTTCTGAATTTCACTTGGTGTGTGTGTGTCATCAAATTTTCGATCGTTAATTTAACCAACTTCCCATCAAGCTAGAGCTTTGAAATTTTGGGAATCGTTCGTACTCGCCTAACAATGCAATATTTAGACGTTTGCTACAAGTTTTAACTCATATTTTTTTTAAATAATTCAGTTTAGCCCAATCACTTGGCGCAATCTGAATAATTGCCAAACTTGGCGAATTTTTTTTTTTTTTTGGCTGAATGTTAAGTCCGCTTCGCGGACCAATTTAGCAACATTTGGCAAAATACCGCCAAATAATTCCTATCTCCAAGAGTGGTTTGACTAAACTGTATTCCAACCATTTAATTTACCGGATTAATTAATTTTAGTTAGTTTTAACGATGTTATGTATTTCACTTGGTGTGTGTCTGTATGTATGTGTATCAGTGTGTCATCAAATTGTCTATTGTTAATTTAACCAACTTCCCATCAGGCTAGAGCTCTGAAATTTTGGGAACCGTTCTTATTTGCGACCAGTTTTAACTAATATTTTAATAATTTTTTTAATAAACTTTGCCACCATATAAAAACGTTGTTTTTAAAAACGTTGGATTTTGTTTCGAATTATTTTAATTTTGGAAATAAAAGAAGGGCACTGGGGAACTAAATCCAATGAAAATGGGGCTGTCGAAATAATTCGAAATTTAATTCCATGTTTTTGGTCATCGAAACAGCATAAATTTGCAGCCATGCAATAATCCCGTGAAGAGGTTATTCTTCTTATTCAAATTAGGATATTTTTCTTGATTTCTCCGCTCACCCGAAGGAATAACGAAGCCTAATACTCTTCAGTTATTGTTTTTTCCTTTTTCTAAGTAATTGGAGTAGATGATACTCCATATATCTCAAAAAATTATAGCCATCTCCTTTTCGGTCGATTTCATTGTTTTTGAATTCTTCAGAACCTATTCGCCTTCAAAAATCTACTGTTCATTTAACTCTGGAATTTAGAAGTACATCTTGTTTCAGCCATAGTTATGTATCAAAGTAGAAACTCGACAGGATTGCGAGGAAGAAGCACTGTAATGGCCTCATAGTCGGCCACATGATAGCAAATATTTTCCACTGAGAAGCACCCATCTGGCCGAAAAAAATTTTCACAATCAATTTTTCGTGCAAAATTTAAAATCCTGTATCTTACAATATGATATAGGACTCAACTATTTCACGCACTTTGATTAGTCGGTACTCAAAACTATATCGTGGATTTTGTCAATCATTCCATTTAGTAACTATTTCTTTGTTGATGTACGGTTACGTTTAAACATATTTACAATTGAAATCAGTAGCAATCACATAAGTAGAAGTGCCATGAACTTCATCCAACGCAGCTTGGATATCTTCTGTGTATAAATCAATTAATCACCGTTTTAAGTTCTCTTTTCTTTCCATTTTTCTAAATAAACACAAGTTTCTTGCTTCAATCACTAACAAATATGAAACCATATCATGGAAGTAACTGAGACTTTTACATCTGTACAGTGAGTCTTGCTGCTTACAAAAAACATACCATTTTTGATGCTACGAGCGCCAATTATTAGATTTTCTAAGGATTTATTGAACGATCCTCGTATTTCTAAAAAAAATTCGGAACTGAATGTACGAAGAGAGTTGTTTTAATTCTTCTTATTTGCAATACTTTAATCGTCCCATTTTTTTTGTACCGGCGAATATTAAGCAAATACATAAACTTTTTTTTTTTCGAATTTATTCAAGAAGGAATATTTCAAATTCTTTTCGGAAGATATTTATCGTGGATAAGAAAAGCAAATAAAAAGCCTTATTTTGGAATAATTTAAAAATAATTATGTTTCAAAAAAAAATTCTTTTATTTTTAGTTTACAGGAAAAAGAAAATAATATTCTTAATGAATTTGTTGATAATGAAAGCAATGTTTATATATTATTCAAGATGTCACTAATTATCTTGTGTATAAGCATAAAATCAGAAATTTTTAAAAAGAAGTTAATAGCATAAAATATTGTTCTTTAAGTTTTCTGAATGAGTAATAATAAGATTAATTTTAATTATATCTTTCATAAACACAAAAAGTACACCCATTAAAAATATTACGGTTCAAAATGTCTTAAATAAAACTAAAATGGTTAGATATGCTTTTAATTATAATAGGATTAAATACATGGAAGTACGTGAAATAAATATATAACTGTTCAGAATGTAAAGATTTTATTAATAATGAATACGCACAAACATTTAATTACTGATTATTTGAGAATTATAATGAACAATGTATTAAGATATGTTTTGAATCTGGGTATAGGTTTTAAGATTATGATATTTCGGCGCTGGTGTTTTCTCCGAGGCTTCGAGATTATTTCTCAACCCCAGCCCTGGGGAAGAGAGTTTTTGACCTTAAATACCGCTGCTGTTTCGAAATCTTCACCAGTGGGTCCGAAAAAAAGTTGATCGGTCACTTTTTGTCATGCCTTAACCAACTAGACCAAAGAGGCGACCTTTTCGGCCTAGTTAATAACGTATTTTAACTTCTGGTGCTGTTGTTGAAGAGAGTCGATGCATACTACCCCTCCAGTATCATAGTAATGAAACGGAAAGAAACATTGGTTTGTACAAAAGGTTGCTTTTTTAATTTTTTTAGCCATTTCTGCAATTGATATACATCATCTCCCTGTTGAAATGAGTTTTGCTTGGGACAGTTTCCATTTTTGCGTTATCGGCTGTCTCTTGTTGAGTAGCGGGTCCTGTTGACAAGTGCGCTTGAACCAGAATATCACTAGTCGTGATTTATATGCAGTTGTCTTACTTAGACATACAGTGGCAAGGGTTTTGCGTCTGGGGCATATGCAATCAGTATTTGTAGACTGTGCTGCCACGTAGTGTTCAAGTTCTGAGTCGCCACTTCGGCGTAGGACGTTTTTCTTCGAAGCGTCGGGGCATATTATTCTAACCCGTCCCTCGTGGAGCACTCAAGGTCACCGTGGGAGAGAGTCGGTGACCTTGAGTGCCTCTGCTGTTTCGAACCCTGAATCAGTGGGTCCAAAGAAAAGTTGTTCGGTCACTTTTGGTCATGCCTTAACCAACTAGATCAAAGAGGACGCCCATTTTTGGGTTAGTTAATAAGGCAATTTAACTCCTGGCGTTGTTGTTGAAAGGAGTCTCTGCAACATCAAATAATAACTATTTTACAAAAAAAATATCCTTTATGAGGACAGTAACTTTTTTCATCATATTACTGTTATGTATTTTACTAGTTGAAGAATTTAATGAGTATAAATGCTATACGAGGGAGTTCTGAAGAGTTCCCGACCTATCAAAGACAATTTTGCATAAAAATTTTCTTTTATTTTTCTACATAGTCTCCTTGTATGTCTACACACTTCTTCCAGAGATACTCCAATCTCTTTAACCAGTCCAACAGTACTCGGCGTCTTTCTCTGGAAAAAAATTGTTTACGAAGATGATGGCCTTCACCTTTAATGAAAATCTCTACTCTTCGAGCACAATTTTAAGATTAAGGAACAAAAAGAAATCGCTTTGGGTTAGATCTAGGGAGTAAGGAAGATGGTCAAGCAGAAAACCCACGAATTTCGTAAATCGTGGATTTTCGCCATGACACCCGCTGAGGTGGACATGGTGCATTGTCTTTGTGAAAGAGAATTTTGTTTCTGCAAATGTGGTCGTGTTTCCACAATTTATGCCTTCAGAGTGTCAAGTAATGATATTTAGTATGCTCCTGAAATGATTTGTCCTGTTTGATGATAATCAGTTAAATTAACTCCACGACTATCTCAAAAAAAAAAAAAAAAAAAAAAACGCTTTCATCGGCATTACTTTCCCACCTGAACAAACAGTTTTTGCTTTTTTTTGGAGCCGATTCCTCCTTCGTAGTCCACTGCTTTGACTGTATTTTTGTTTCGGACGCGTAATGGTGTATTCAAGTTTCATCTACATTAATTAAACTGCTCCAAAATTCTGAATTATTGGGCCGAAACCTGAGCCAACAGATATCCTGACAGATCGGGAAGAGAATTCACGTTAGACAGCTGATGATGTAGAGTTGTGTTGCTAGGACGGTGAATCTATTGGTTCCAGAAATCTACTTATCATCCAGGATGAACTCAGCAGTTACCGGTCGTCGACGGAGAGAAGGATATCCGGACAGGTGAGGGAGAGAATTCACTTTGGATAGCACATTGAAAATGTTTACAATTTCAAAATTCAATTTCTGATCATTATGCTCATAAAATTTCTTATAAATAATACATATTTGGTATCAGCGGAGCACTCTCTATTTTTAAACAGCAAAATTGTCATTTTTTTTTTTTTTAAAAAAAATTATTGGTGCAATGCATAAAGAAAAGGGCATTTTAAGCATTTTATATCAGATATCAGTTACATTAATTTGGTAAAGTGAGAAAAATGAAACAAATTTTCCTCACTTTACCGGTTCGGTTAGTAAAACCCCTCATTACCTAGATAACGTACATATTACTATTCTCCCACTTTCTGCACTCTTTTAAAACAAAATACTTTCGAAAACGAAACCAATTCGTACAGAAATCGAGAGCGAATTTGTTTCCCCTCCTTCAAAAATCTATCTGATATTCGAATCCCGTATATAAGCCAAAAAATAATAAAAAAAGAAATCTGAAAAGATTAAACATGTCACCGGTAGGATAAATAGGTTACAAAGCATGATGACGATCAAAATTTTTTTTGATACAATCCCTCCTAAAGCTAGTCACCATGCGCATGCCAATTAAGATTAAGCACAGCCATGGTAATTCTAGAATCTAGCACATTGTTTCCATGTAGTTGTTGCCTTGTATACGATATGTGGTATGTATACGATATGTGGTATGTATACGATGTATACCTTGATTACGATATGTGGTATGCAACGATGTATACCTGGTATACGATGTTTTTGTGTATGAAGAGAATACAAATTCCATAGAGTACGAAAAGCACTACAAGTGAGGATGATATGAGTCCAGACACTCCGATGAATGAAAGTGAATTTAATGGATAATTCAGATTTTCGCACTCAAGAAGAGACTTTAAAGTATTCATATGACTTTTTTGGCACAGGTTTTATATTCAAAACATCCAAAATACAAGCTACGAGATTAAAGCAATATTTCTCTTTCATTACTATTTTTATATGCGCATTGTGTTCTATTATTATTTATAGTGCATGTTTTGGCGCTTTTTCATTGCCTTTGAGACTTTCACCAACATCAGATGTTTCGTTTTAACGACGACGATTAAAAACAAACTGATATTTTAAACGATTTATTAAATAAAACAATTCATTTTAATATACATTGAATAATCATTTAATTTATAATTATTTTCCTCATAATCTTAAGATATATAAACTAAAGAAACAAAAACGTGCTGTATTTGGCGATTTAAAACTTGCACTAGGCTAGCGAGCAAAAGGATCCATGTATAAGCCAACTCCGAAATTCAACTCAGAAAAAAAAAACCGAAAATTCTTAGCTTATATACGAAAAATCGAAAATAAAACGGAAAAAAATTTCACAGTGGTGAAATGTTTCTACCCTACAACAACCGATGTACCAATAACTATAAAGAATAGAAGTATTTTCACAGATTTCTACTTCATAAAATAAAATCAATACAATTTTATAAAAACTATTAACTTTTTCTGAACAATAGTTCTTACAAATAAAACAAAAGATTTTTTTTAATAAAGTTAATTCATTATTAAATTTTAGCACGATGCGTGTAGCATAGATAAGCATCTATTTTAAATATCTGTTAAAATTAAAATCATGATAAATATTAGAATATTAGAATTAATTTGATTCCATGTCCTATAATGTTCATTCTAAAAATGTTACTTCCATGTTCTAAGAGAACACAAGATAAAACTTTATGCATGTAATGTATTAATATATATTTATTCAAAGTTTCAGCTGAAACGTAACTTTTAGCTCAACTATATCAATGAAGTAATATGACTTTAAATGGGAGTTCTATTTTATTCAGGGAACAAAACACTATTCAACTTTTTTATCAAATATGAGTGGCAAGGAAACATCTACGGTAAAAAAAAATAGTCTCCAAAATAGAAAAAATATACTCCCTCAAAAGTATTTATTGAACAGCAATGCTTACATACGTTAATCTGTATAAAATCTCGTGTAAGACCACCAAATCCCGAAGTAAGCTCAATATTCGATGCAGAACCTCACGGAAACCTAAGTCATTCACCAAGTTTTGATATTGGCTCTTCCATAATCCCCAGTTCCGCTTTTGGTCTACTCTTCTCCAATCGTAGAACACTCCCCCAAATCCGATATTCCGCGGTCGATTTTCGTTCCTTTCCTCAGCAACCCCATCTAAGGGAATAGCTCTGCTCAGATATTTCGGAGAAAAGAAATATTATTCTGTGAAATCTTTTTCTCCCTCCCCATTCACTTATACATATCCATGCATGAAACGTAACAGCATTTTGTGTGAGAATTTTTTTCTTTCTCTTCTCTCCCCCCCCCTTTTTTTTTCTTTTCTTATTCGGGTAAACCTCAGTTTGTTCTGTGGAAGCAAACAGAATACTTTAAAATGGTTCACATGGTATAAAAATGATTGTTCTTTTGCGAACGATTTTTCCACCATGAGACAATGCTCAATCTGTGGGATTTATTATTTTTAGCTCTTTCAGATTTATCGTTCTGGAAAAAGTTATACTGTGAAAATAAATGCATTTTCTCGAATAAAACATTCTCTGGATTTTCTACAAATCATACGTGTATAATAAGCACTAAATATGAAGTACGCAATTTCAAATATTTTAGACACACAAAATCACAAATAACTAAACAAAGAGAAATATCCAAAAGTATAAATTAAACAATGTTTTTCATAGAAATATACGAGTATGTTCGAATTCAGAAGATATTCGAGTTTCACAACATCGTAAAGAAATACTGATAAAAAATTTCATGTTTTTCGCCAAATAATAATGATGGCGACGGTTTTCCCTCTCTCTTTATTATAAAAAGTATTATCCCACTGTAGTAAATTCTGTACAGTATTTTCCTAAGACGTATCAGCAACTTTCATAAGTCCTAATATGACCTTATACGTCCTAAGACAAATCAGCATCCTTCGTAAAAATCTAAATGAATTTATTTAATTAAATATGAAGGATGCAATTACAAAAATTTTAGACACACAAAATCACAAATAACTAAACAAAGAGAAATATCCAAAAGTACAAATTAAACAATGTTTTTCATAGAAATATACGAGTATGTTCGAATTCAGAAGATATTCGAGTTTCACAACATCGCAAAGAAATACTGATAAAACTTTTCCTATTTATCACCAAATAATAATGATGGCGATGGTTTTTCTTCTCTCTTTATTATAAAAAGTGTTATCTCTCAGTAGTAAATTCTGTACAGAATTTTCCTAGGACGTATCAGCAACTTTCATAAGTCCTAATATGACCTTATATATCCTAAGACAAATCAGCATTCTTCGAAAAAATCTAAATGAATTTAGTGACATTTAAAATCACGTACGTGAAAAAAAACTTTATTTAAGCAATGGATGTATTTATTGATAATTTTTAATATGTTAGGTATATATTTACAACCAATAAATAAAATAAAATGAAAACTTGACGATTTAATTTTTGAACAAATGTAGTTTGTTTGAAACGGAATCGTAATAAAAATTATTTACAGGATTTGCTCATTCCAAAAATCTTATTCCAAAAGATAAGTTAACAATAATTGCGAAACATAAAAATTTGGACAGTAAAATAAAACTGAATTTCTAAAATTATATTATCGATATACATTGAATCGATGCACCGTGAAAGAATTGCTTAATTGGAACAAAACTTTTTTGAGAGAATCAATATGCATAGAAAATAATCAATTATAATTTCAGAGCTATTAACTGATTTATTCTATAGCTCAGTTCTTACATAGTGAACAAATCCGTTAGAAGTTGGCTCAATTACGTCAAATAGCTTTTAGTATGAATTTTTTAAGAAAAGGTTACAAATACAACAGTAATACAATTTTCCTTTATCAAATTAACCTTGATCGCTCAAGTAAAATTAATATTTGATTTATCTGAATTCTAAGTTGTAACCTAAATAATATATATGTGCTTAGTATTTATCGCATTATTTCACAAAAATTTTGGTTCACACAACGAAATTGATCCTAAAAACAAACCGAAAATCTATTTAATTTTTAAGGGGGCAGGGTACTTATGAGCTATTTTTATTAGATATTTATAAGAAAGGTTTACATTCACCAAATAAGAACACATGTAAAATAAGCATTTAAAAAAACCCATTTTCAAACAAACGATAAGGGGAAAGAGGTGAGAAAAGAATTTTTGAGATATACAATTGTTCTAAAATAATCCTAAAAAATGCTTATGTTAAAATTACTAATACGGCATATTGAACCAATCTTTGAACCATAAACTTCATTTCTCTCACCTCATTATTTTCTGACTTCTTTTTGCTGTAAGTATATTTGAAATTAAGGTAGGGAAGGTATGTAATATTTTTATTAAGGTCTCGCTGAAAAGTAACACAGTGGCTATTGTTAACGTACCTCGTAATTCTGAGTTTCGGTCTTGCGACGAGGACGACACTTGAACTGGCATCGCCCTATTTAAACGTGCATGCCATGCCAGTGGAAGAATCCGGACCTCTACCACATTAAACATGCATCAGTCCTATTATACATTGGACCTTTAGTAGCATTAGGGTTCGAACCCACAACAACAAAACCCAAAATAACTCCGTAAGTCAGCGACTATGACCAATAGGCTACCACTGTCATGTGGAGATATTTACAGAAAAAAGTTTAAGAAAACAATCCCCAAATAGTAAATGACATGAACATTTTTATGTAACTCAAAGGATATTCCACTCTCTGGTTCTTGCAATACGTTTCTCAAAATATCCGAACACAAGATCGGCTTTACCTCCCAGAAAGAAGAGGACATTTTGAATATTTCTTGTAAATGTAGGTTCAGTTATTTCTATATTATGTTAAAAGATATTTCTCACCATTTGTATAAATATTATTGTTTTAAAATTTGTTGGTTTTACATACATTTACGAATCGTCAGTACGGGAACTTTTAGAACATCCCGTAATACTTCTCTCGTCATTTTATGGTACTACAAATTATCTCCTTATGGTACCTGCTCTTAAAGGTGATTTTCAAAGCATTAAATTCATACATTTCTTCAATTTCCTTATCAATTTCGAGGGAGATGTGCTAGATTTTTGGTTTCCGGTACTCGATATAGTCTCATATTGTTCGTTCACAATTCTCCTTGAATATTACAAGCAACTTGTGAAAGTTGCCCACATGGTAGCCGAGGAATTATAATTGAAAGCTTCGTGGAAATAGATGGTCAAGTCGACTCATACGTTGGAACGCTTCACTTCCATTAGTTGAATTAATATCATCTTGCTTGCCCACTATTCTCCTTGACTATAACAAATAACCAAAAAAAGTAGCCCACTTAGTAGTCGAGGAATCATAGTAGACAGTTTCGTGGAAAAAGATAATCAAGTCGACCCATATACTCGAATTTTTGCCTTCCTTCAGCTGACTTATATCTCATCTTGCCTGCCCGCTGTTTCCTTGACTATTACAAGTAACCTATCAAGGTAACCTACATGGTAACAGAGGTATCATAATAGATAGCTTCGTGGAAAGAGATGGTCAAGTCAACCCATAGATTTCCAATTCTAATTTCAAAGTCAGCGCATAATATATTGGAGAACAATGTTCGAATCTATCTTTTCAGTTGTTTAACCACGGTAACATTTTCAATGATCTAAAATATTTTTGCCAATATCCTTTGAATGTCTCTAATGATGTTTATTACGATAAATTAACCAAACAAATACAGGATTCAACTAAAATGCTACATAGATGAAAACTGGAAACCAAATTTAACCAAGTCAAGATTCATTTAAATCACTTTGGAATCACCTTTGGAAGAATTAATTGATAGTTATTGAACTCGATTAATCTATTGATAAAATTGTTTGAATAACTTCCTTCCATTTTAAATTACTTGAAAAATAAAATATATTCCCAAATAAATAATTGGATTTACTTAAAGACATTTAAACCCCGACTTTTCGATAATGTCTAATTTAAGTAATTAATTAGTATAGCATTAATTCGATAAAAATCTTAGTAGAAAGTGAAAGACAGCTTCTGTATCAATAGTCTCATTAATTATGTTCATTGGAGAAACATTTATTAACTGGAAAAGCTGAAAGATTCGATAAAATAGTGTATTTCGCTCTCATAATCGATTCACTTTACTCATTATTTTACTTCTTCGTATCAGTTATCTTGAATTTCTCCTTCAAGATAACGTGAAACGTAGTTAGTAAAGTTGATAAATAATTCGAATTAAAAACCAACGTTTTTAAAAACAACGTTTTTATATGGCGGCAAAGTTTATTAAAAAAATTATTGAAATATTAGTTAAAACTGGATGCAAATATCTAAATATTGCATTGTTAGGCAAATAAGAACAGTTCCCAAAATTTCAGAGCTCTAGCTTGCTGGGAAGTTGGTTAAATTAACGATAGAAAACTTGATGACACAGTGATACACACACAGACAGATACACACCAAGTGAAATACATAAAAACGTTAAAACTAACTAAAATTAATTAATTCATCCGGTAAATTAAATGAATGGAATGCATTTTTACCCAACCACCCTTGGCGACAAGAATTACTTAGCGATATTTTGCTAAATGTGGCTACCCTGTTCCGTTTTACGGAACAGGGTAGTAAATATTAATTAAAACTTATCGCAAACGTCTAAATATTGCATTGTTAGGCGAGTACGAACGATTCCCAAAATTTCAAAGCTCTAGCTTGATGGGAAGTTGGTTAAATTAACGATCGAAAATTTGATGACACACACACACACACTCACACACACACACACACCAAGTGAAATTCAGAAAAACGTTGTAAAAATCTATGAAATGAATAGCAGATTTCAAGGGAAAAATTACTTCGAGATCTTATAGGTTTATTAAATAATCGAGATATCAAGCCGGAAAATTTATAACCATTTTATCAAGAAAAACTGAACGAAATACTTAAATTGTTAAGTCTTAATATGGATAGCATATTAATATTAATAATTTAATTTTTTACAACGTAATTGGATAATAGAATATATAACGTAGAGTAGAGTAGTACACGTGTTAAAAAAAAAAACTATGATTTTGTTGCGTTTTGACCCTTATTCCTAAAATTGCTTTTCTACAAACTTCTAATAAATATTAGAAATTATACATAAAATTGGAAAGCTGTATTCTATAAACTAGAAAAAAGCTTTATAGAAAATAATTACCTATATCGAAATTTTACTACAACGTACAAGAAAATGATTTCTTAATTTATTCGTTGTATAAAAATGTATGAATAATTTTTTTATAAGGATGTATTTTTGCTTACACAATATTAGTTTTTTTAAAAGACATGTTTTATTCTTAAAGTAATTCTTTTTTGTTCTTATATATAGCCAGTAATGTATTTATTTCACTTCATCAGCATACATTTTGCATTGACTTCCAATTCCTTTAGTAATGAAGTAAGAAAATAATTTTCAAAGATGTATATATTGTTACAAATTGAAACCTGAATATGTTACAAATTTAGTAGTGCACAAAATATTATTATTTCTTATATTTTCAACATTTCAAACGTTTCAACATCAAAAATCGATCTATTTTTTGGTACCTTCATTAGAATAGCAGCGCTGTTTAGCCACACCGTGTGTCATCGAACGGAATAAGTGATAATGGAGAGGGGCTATAGCCGGTGAATACTGTGGGGGACGTAGGACTTTTCATGTAAGCTTTTCCAAGTAGGTTTTCACCGGTTTTGCAACATATAGCCAAGCGTTGTTATGTAACAAAATCACCTCATCGCTTCCCTGCTTGTGTAGCAAACGTTATTCCTCCAGAGCTCGGTTCAAACTCACCAATAGCAGTCGATGGCGATCTTCTGTGATAGTTGTGTTCAATGTGAACAGTTCGTAATAAATTACACCCTGCTGATCCCACCGAATGCGGAGGAGAAACGACCTCTATCTTCAAGATCAAAAATCGTTACTTTTGAAGCGTCGAAAACAGTTTTTGCATGTCATTCCCGACAAAGCATGCGCACCGCAGGTCTCAACAAGAATTCTGTGTGCCTTCAGGTTCCAATTTCTTTTGAATAAAGTAGTGCAATAATATTCCCTGAAAATACTTTTTACTTGCTCAAAACTTGACATTCTTAGAACTAAAGGAAACAAACAAACAAAAAACGTTATTTACTCTGTGGCTAAATAACATTCATCGAAGTTGAAGCTTATCGACAATACTTCCTTCTAGATGCGTTACCATCTGAAATTGCATGCACGTAGTTCTAGTAATACCATTTGTTAGGAAACAGAGAGAGCTTATTCAAGGTCCTAATACTTGGAGTCTATTAATATAAGACTGCATCATAAAATTTAACAACGTTCTTTAAAAACATAAAATGAGATGCAAATTTTAAAAAAAAAGTAATTTTATACTTTTATTTTATTCTAATTTTTCTGCTACACTTCTCTAAGTTCTTTTATTCAACGACAAGATATACAAGAGGCAATAACATCCAAAATAATGATAGGTTGCAGCTATGTGGAAAAAATACAGTTTCTTACTTTTTTTTCAATGATTATTACTTGAAGATAATTATCCGAATGATTGCCTCGTAAATTTAATAAGTGGTTCATTAACGTCTGAGTTTCCAAAAGAATTTTTTTAAGAAAAGAACTCACTTTTTACATTATTTTAGGGGTTGTTAAAAATGCTCCTTACAATTAACCAAACAATAATTTTTCTTACCTTTTTTTCAAATTTTTTTATGAGCAAAAAGTGGTAAATGTGTATTGTCTACATTTTTTAATTAGCAACATTTTTTTAATTATCACTCCGAAATCATTCTCGTAATTTTATGGAGACTCAAGGCATTTCTTTTAATTCATAGAAATACTTTTCTTATTTATTTCTTTACGATTTTAGAGCTCGTTTTCCGTTCCATTTTCTCATCTGGCTTTCCTCCTTATAATTAACTTCAAAAATAACTCATGAGATATTTATTTACATATAGTTAAGATTATAGTTTAACTTGAAATTGTTACTGAGGATTTGAAAGGAAACGTAATATAATCTTTATTTTTCTTTCTATTTTTATTTAACAAAATATATATTATGAAGAATCATGACGTTTATCAATTAACATGAAACAAACAATACATATCTATAATACGGTAGCTCCATATCCCTTTTGTGAAATCTTCCGGTTCTGTCTTGATAGTCGAAATTAGGATACAACTGATGGGTTTATACTTAAGGCTCCCGTCTACCCGCCATTTTGATTTCGTGGACGTAATGCTAATCCTATGGAATTTCGACTTTAATTCTCCCATCTTTACTATTTTTTGCTCTTTCAGATGCATTTTATTGCATTCAAATAGATCAAATAGTAAAGATGGGAGAATTAAAGTTGAAATTCCATAGGATTATCATTACGTCCACGAAATCAAAATGGCGGGTAGACGAGAGCCTTAAGGCTCTGTCTACCGGCCATTTTGATTTCATGAAAGTCGTGTTAATCCTATAGAATTTCGACTGCCGTTCTCAAGTCTTTACTATTTTATCTATTTGAATGCGTTAAAGTGTATCTGAAAGAGCAAATAAATATTGCATTTTTCTGCGGAATTACATTTTTTATCTCCTATTTTTAAATATATTTTAAAATATTCTTTAAAGACCGGAAAACACAAAAACGAATTATTAAAATATGAGTAAACAGTTTTATAAAAATAGAAAGAAAAATGTAATTCCTCAGAAACCTTCATTATTTTTGCTCTTTTGGATACACTTCACTACATTCAAATAGAGAAAGTAGTAACATACATGTACTACATTTGTTCCTATTTTTTCACTAATCGTTATGAGTGCAGCAATATATTTTCTGAAAATATTGTCAAATCTAACTAAATTCTGCCAGCCATGTGTCGTCCTATCCTAAATGTTTGTGAACAAAGCATTTTTTTTTTTGCCATTATCCTATGAGTTGGCCTGATTTCACTCATACACCCACACAATATTCAGCAGTTTTCTTAACAATATATATGTGTGCGAATGTTTAAGTGTGTAACCTAGCATACTTTAGATTTAATTTTAAGTGTTTTAGTTTTAAGTATAAGATACAAAATATTTGTCAGAATAAAATGCAATTGGATTTATTACATTTGCCCTGGTCATGTCGAGTATCAGTAATTAACGACACTCAGAGTCATTTTTTAACAACCAGATTAACATCAAAATTCATCTCCAAATTAATAATTATGTAGAGGAAAAAGAAATCGTGAAAATTGTATTTGCAAAGGTCGACGGCGGTTGAAAATATACAGTTGGGTAGATTATATATAGCGAGTAAATAGTTTACTTAACTAAGAATTTACATGAAGCTTAGTTTAGAATTAAAAACATAAGTTCAAAGCTCCATAAGGCATTAATAGTACAAGTAATTAGTATTAAGCAGTCAGGAAAAAGTTTCGAAAGACATTTCAAGCATTAGCTCAGCTCAACAGGAGTGATGTACAATATCTGAAAGCGTTATGTGCGTTGTGGGTTTGTAAAGCATTCCTAGTATTCATTTCTGTGGTCATTGTTTAAAATCTCTATAGCCCCTGAGTTAATGTATAATCGCACTAATAAAACAGTCAAATAATGAAGAGACAGATAAGTGTTATTATAAGTCTATTGATGCTTAATAAATAATGATAAGTTCTCTCTCTCTCTTTCTACATACCAACCTTCAATTCGTTAGTAATTTAGTCTAACGTCCTTATTAAAAATCCATCTTACCAGCGTCTTCGATTTAGTAACTTAAATTGTGACTGCAAGGGATTGGAGTGGTTCATTTAGCTTTTACTTACTCCGAGTGATCATAGATCCAAAAAATTCTATGAAGGCTCACGAACGTCTACTTTATATACGTACTAATAAACAATACTAACTTTATTATCAAATTATTACTAACTCATAATATATATAATATATATATGTATATACTCAACTCTTTTTTAAAAATCATTTTGAAATAGCACGGTTCACCAATGTACTTTTTTACTCGTATTTTTTATTCTATCATAAGTCCCCCAATTTTTTTTCTAAATATTCAAATGCTTTACCGTTTATATCGTTTAATATTTACTCTTTGATTCAGAAAATCCATCAAGGTAATAAAACAGCATTTAAAATGTACTGCAAAAACAAAATGCTTAAATATATTTTAGACTCAGTGGCAAGAAGAAATTATCAAATTATGGAGAAAGCTTACGATTATGGATTGTATTACACATTCTTCTTTTGCCATAAAACAGTTGAGCCATTCGACCTTCTTGGAAAGATTATTGCCAGCATACGTCCATATTGAAAGTTTCGATATACAAAAATTAACTATGCGGTCAGAAATTATAACTCTATCAAATGCAATTGGTGGCGAAGTGTTTTAACAATATGCAAACAACTAACATTGAAGAATTGATGTTACAAAGCCGTTTGGATGGGGACGATTTGATCGAATTTATGATAGTTTATGATAATAAAGAACTCTATAATGACGAAGTCGAAGATGAAGTTCAGGTATTAACAACTGATTTAATTCGTGAGGGCATGAAATTTGCTACTATGGAACATTTTCTTATTCTTGATCCTAACATAGATCGTGCGTTAAAATTTCAACGTAATCTTACGTTTTCTGTAGCAGGATATCAAGAACTATATTAGTAACTTGAGAAACAAAACAAAACAAAAACATCAGCTAATAACAGACTTTTTAAAAACAACAAAAAAAGGCCGTTAATAACGAACAAAATTTTTCACTTGAATCAAAACCGACAGTTGTGCTAGACATATCTGACATTTGTCTTGATGATAGTATTTTTGTTCCAGTTCGTAATAAACGTGCACGCTTATTATCAAGTAGCGATGAATAGTTTTATTAAAAATTTTTTTTATTCCGTCTATACCAAGTAAGTATTAGCAGTTATGTTCAAAATCAAAAATAGCAAAACATAATACAAAGAAATTTTTTCCGGTATTATTAAATATAGAAAGAACCGCAAAATAACAGTCATTGGCATTTTCATACATTAGCTCACAAAGGATACAAATTTAAGATAAAACTTTGAAAATTTATTATCTGACGAATTTACATATTAAATAAACAAAAGCCTTATTGGTGACTAATAAACGAAGTCGTAGACGAAGTGAATATAAATATTTATTATTGCAATTCCTTTAGTGTAACAAAACTCAAGTTTTTCCCTTTGATCCGCAGATGAAAAATGATGCAGTCGTCGGAAATAAAACCAATGACTTTTCATATGGAATGATGGAACTGGATCATCTCAAAATGTGCTTAGCCTCACTGGTGAAATACCATTCCCGAAGAACAGGACGCTGATTAAAGTCTGATGTTCTCAATACCAACGTTTCAGATGATGGGGGCTGACGCATCGCTAAATGTGTTTGGCCTCACCGGTCAAACTTCACGGCCGGAGAATAGGGCGCTAATTCACTGTCCGACTTCTTGAATACCAACGTTAGAGGTATGGGTACTGACGCATCGCATAATGTGTTTGTCTTCATCCGTCAAACTTCACAGCCGAATAATAGGATGCTTATTCATAGTCCAACTTCTTTAGTTTCATCGTTTGAGATAATGGGAGCTTACGCATCGCAAAATATGCTTGGCTCACCGGTCAAACTTCACGGCCGGAGAAGAGGAAGCTAATTCACTATCCGACTTCCTCAAGACTGCCGTTTTTGATTATGGGGGCTGACGCAAGTTAAATACTTCTTTAATATCATCCTCTATATGATAACTCGAAAACAAGTTCACATTCTTAAATACTTTTCAGAATAAGATGTATCAGAAGTTTGGAAATAAATGGATCTCTCTGTTATATAGAAATTTATTTATAAAATTCCGTAGTATAACTTTAAAAATAATTTCGTTTGTTATTGATATTATAAAATGTTATTACAACTCCGTCATATTTTTAATGGATAAAACATTTAGAAAATATTAGGGGATAGTAGCCTACGTTTCCTGATATCCCATAAAAGCAAATAATCAATACGAGAAGTATTTTGCATTTTGCTATAAAGTTTATTTTGAGATAAATTAATGTTTTTGTTGAAATAATTTATTTTTAATAATGTTTAATGTTGAAATGTTCACAGTTTTCTTTAATTCTTACGAATTAAATTAATTACATTTTAAGTTAAATTCAGTTTAATACCTCTTGTGCTGTATGTTAGAATATTTTATGACATGTGTGTATGAAGATCTTATGCGTTACTTTTATTATTACGCAATACGAGAAACTTTATTTTGTGTAAATGGAAAGGTAATATAAAAAGTAGCAATCTTATGTTTTTGTTCTTTTTAAAATTGAGAAATTCGTCTAATATAAAATGAAATGACAACTTGAGCCGCTGAAACATGTGTAACATTTTTTTAATACATGCATTAGTAAGTTTTTGAAATACTTGCTGTAAAAATTTCTATAAGAGATACGTATAAATATTTTTTACTCTTAAACATCATCTTTAAATCTACGAGTTTCTTACCCATTTGTGAATTCTATAAGTTTCAAACTTTTAGCAGATTAATATAATATACAATTCATTTTTTGAACGTGATCAGTTACTGACAGTTACTTACATTTTGTTTCAAGAATTCAAATGTCTAATCCGCGGGTAGAATTTCCAAAGCTGTGATTGTAAATATGATAGTGTACTATTCCGATTTGACAATCAAACCTTCTAAACATCTAATTTGAATGCTGACACCAAAATAAAGATTTCCAAGAGTCTGAATGTTAGAAAATTTTTTACAGGGACTAGATTTAATAAATTTGATAGTGTATCAGTTTGCCTAAAAATTTCAGGAATCAGTTTAATATTTTTTTTACAAATTTCTACCGAAACTGAAAAACCTTTTATACATGCAAAACTCTTACCTCCTAATAATTACAATAAATAGCAAAATTCATCAACTACAAATAAGTTTGGATTGTCATGAACAGAATTCTCAAAATGATTCCAAAAATCCAAATGCTCTGAAAGCTCTCCATAAGAACGAGAAAGTGAACATTTGAGAAGTTTAGTTCTTTTTTCTTAGAGCTTACTACTAGGTCAAACTGTTTGTTCTAATGAAAAATAAACAAAACACGTTTAAACTGAGATGCACTACAATACTTATAGTGAAGCATACATATTATTATTCAGCAGGTGGGGCTATTAAATAACCAGACTGACGCTGCTGCAGAAGAATAACGCATGTGCCAAAAGCTAGCGATTAACAGCTATGTGTTTAGCGTGAAGTCTTTTCTTTTGATTGTCGTGACTTTCGCTTTTGTAAATGCAAATCCGTATGTCCGTAGTCTTCGTTCGCATTAGATTTATTCTTTTGTTTCGCCGGAAAAAATGATTAGTGAGCAACGAGTTGTTACAAAATTTCACATGAAACCGAGAAAAATTCCATCTGCAAATTTTAATTTATTGAAAGAAGTGTATGACAATGAATGATTATCACCTGCACGTGTTTTTGAGAGGTTTAAGCGTTTTTAAGATGGCCGAGAAGATGTTGAAGATGAATCATGCCTAGATCGCTTTCTCGCGTCAAAAACGGATGACAACATCGAATAAATTGGTCATCTTGTTTATTCTGACCGTTGGTTAAGTATTCGTGCTGTGGCTGAGACTATCAGAAAATATGTATGGCATCAAAATAAAATGTTTTACAGTGTCAGACTCATTATTTAATAGTAACACCTAGTACTCTGAAGACTCTTCATAGAAACGAGGATGTGAACATTTGGGCAGTTTAGTTCTGCTCTCTAAGGGTATACTACTTCGTTGAACTGTTTGTTTTAGTAAATTATACATATTGTCATTTATTTCTATGGAGAATAATAAGGAATTGTTTCCTTAATTTTCTTTGAAATTTAATTAATGAAGTGAGTCCGTAAATCTTAAGGAAAGTGTTTAATTTTTTATTGCGATTCTGCAATCATACAATTTTTTGTTATTTTTATATACAAGTAATATAAAAAAAATTTAAGTCAATTTCTACTTAGGTCAACTAAGAAAATTTTATTTCAGTTACTTTTTATTAAATAATTATAATTAATATAAATATTTATATACATATGACAGAATCGCAATATTAAGTGGCAAAATAAATTCAACTGGTAAATTAAATGGTTGGAATGGAGTTTAACCAAACACCCTTGGCGACAGGAATTATTTGGCGATATTTTGCCAAAGGTGGCTACCCTGGAGCTTCGCGGATCCAACGTTCAGTCAAAAAAAATTATCAAGTTTAACAATTTTTGAAATCACTCCAAGTGGTTGGGCTAAACTGCATTTTCCCCAATTAAATTTAATTAATGAAATAATATTTGAAAAAACTGTATTAACATCCAAGTGTCATCCACTACACGTTTAAAAAATGTATTTGCACTTGAGTGAATGAATAAAAAGTATTTTATTAACGATTGAAAATTTGAACAAGATGTATATTGGGAGAGTGTGAACTAATAGTAGGAAATTAATGAATAGAAAGCTTATGCATGAGAAGTTGTGCACCATGTTTTAATTGTAATAAAGAAAGTGTTCAAAAACATTAAGAAACGATGAGATTTTTCTTTCAAAATTCTTATAGGGCCAGGGTAAACCTCATGTGTAAGACTTTGTCTTATTTACTTTGTTTTGCCTATCGTTTGGGGAATATTCCGATAAATTATGAGTAGTAAGAAAACTCAAAAAAATGATTGATAAGAAGGTTAAAATACTTAGAATTTTCAGTGAGATAATATTGAAGTTGAATGGTTTATTTAAAGAAATTCCAAGATTCTTATTTTTAATTTAGTTTCATTCTTCGCATGTGTCAAGACATTTTCATACGGCGGGTGAATAGCTATTGAATTTGTAATCACTTTAGAATATTTATCAATTCTATTCTACTATATTCATAACAAAAAAACTGCGGAAGAATTCAACAACTTTAAATAAAGTTCAGAAAATGTTTGCAAAATTTAAAGCAACCTTGGCGAAAGGGATTTGTACAAAACATCTCAGAATCGCAACGGGTTGTCATATGCCCTTAGAGGAATATACTTAAAACTGACTGGTTTTCAAATGAAACATGTCAGTTTTAGTTTAATTAAAATTTGAAATACTGGATTGATTTATAAATTTCAAAAAATATGTTTCCAATTTTTTTAATCTTTATTCTTTGAATTTTTCGTCGTATTATGGAAGTCAAAATTTTAAATCTCTTGAATTCCTTTATATATAACTTCCGCATTAATTGAAGTAAAGTATTTCGTTAGTGTTATGGTGTGTTTAGTTTCCACTACACGTTCGTATTTATCTAATTTATTGCAACTTTATTGATTTCCTATTTAAGCTATGTACCAACATCAAAATTGTGGGGAAAAAAATAAAGAGTGTAACACTTTCTGTCTATATATATCTCAAAATTATTATCTTAATTTCTTGAAGACTTTATTTTAACATAGTTTTTGTACGAAGTAATACTAATAATTTATAATATAACATTTACATCTATAAATGCCAGCTTGAATTGTAATTATGCAAAAAAAAAAAAAGATAAATCTTCAATTTTATTATACTTTTTTTTACAATATTAGTTAAACTTGAACACTTCTAATGTTCAAACATTCTATTCTTCTATCTTTTTATACTCCAAAGTACATTTCCAAAATGTCCTATTTTATCTGTTCAAAACCATTATTTTCTTGAAATAACAATTTCCTCCGTTCACGCTAGAAATACACTTCACTCTTCATGATAAATGTTATCTGTGAATACATGCAATTAGAGATTAATATGATCATAGTTTAGTCCATTGACGAAAACTTTAATTACACCTGGCATGGAAGCCGGAATCTAGATCCTGATTTTCGGTAGCTGAAAGGACAAATTTAATATTTCCTCCATATTTGACCGCAATTCACAATATTTATGTTCGATGTTTATTTTTGAGAGTTAAATATCACAGTTATCCTAAAAGTGTATTTGAGTGAAAATTGTAAAATTTTATATATTGAGATGATTTGTTTGCTTTTCTTTCCTTCCATTTCTTTTTAAAATAAAAATTATGAAAATAATAGAGGAAAAATACAATTTCATTAATTTAACATTTAAAGTTCTTACAGCAGAAGAAAAAAATATGTAGATTTTATAAATGTTACTAAAAACTGTTGAATTATAAACTCATAAGTTTACCATTATTGCTATAAACAGAACATATTATCTGAAGTTTTCTTTCACTAAGGTATTGACAATTTATTTTGTTTTACTTCAGACAAACAATAATTACATTTAAGACATATTTAATTTAACTATTTATAATTTAATTCTATCTAAAGTGAAAATCAGCAATAGGTTTAATAGCTTACTATTAACTTTAATAGTTTGTCGTTTGCTTTTATTTTAATATCTGAAATCTCGTTAAATCTTTTTACTACAAAATCGTTTGCTTTTTCTTCTTTTTGCTGTTAAAATATGAATCGTTTTTGTAATATTGGATTGGATTCTTGTTTGCTTAGATGAGTTATTTGTGGTGAAAAATTAGTTTAATCTTTTGGGTTCCATGTTTTTTTAAAGGAAGAGCTGTAACTATGTTTCGTGAGTTCCTGTCTGTATATGTGTGTTGTCTTTTGAAATAAAGGTTTTATTTTGAATTTTTTCAAGTAATAATTTCATTACTTTGTCAATGAAAATATTGAACATGAAGTTTCCTGTTGTTTTTAGAAACAGTATATTATTGTACTAATGGTAAAGTTTTTTTTTTTATTGTACGGAATAAAATCAATAAAATCTGAAATTTATTCAAATGCAACTGCATATATCTTGCTTAAAATATCCGCAGATCTTAAAATGTTTATCAGTAAGGACATTTTACGAAGGTTGCCCAAAAAATAATACTTCCTAAAAATCGAAAAGGTAAATTTAAAAAAAAAATGTTTCATAAATACAAACACGTATAAAGCACTATTTTTGTCGCAGGCTCCTTCATTTACAATGTGATTTGTGATTAAAGAAATGAGTTTTCTTATACCTTTCTTTCAAAAAATTTCAAGCCATCTGTTTGGCCCATTATTTGATGCCATTCTTAAGAAACGCTGGTTTACACGGGATAATCCAAAGCTAGAACTTTCACGAAATATTGCAGGATGCCAATTGAAACAGAACTCTTCTCTCTGATTAATTATTATTACTTTTAACTGAGATTAAATGCACTAGTAATATTAATAAGGCCAATGGCCGTACAGTGGAGTGAAAAGACACGTTCACAGATGAAAGTTAAAAAGGAATGAACCACAATATAAGACAAGAGGAGACAGTCATTTGGTTCTATAATTAAGTTTATAAAAACAGATAGGTCTAAAGTTAGCGCTTACGTAACAATACAATTAATATTCCTGACAGATACGATACGTGGTGAGCTTACACAGGTTTTGTATTTTTATTCATGCTACTTATTGTTGGGATTGAAGTTACATTGTTATACATCTGGAAGTAATATATCTAAGTATGAGTATGAGAGAATGTGTGTGTGGCGTGTTGAAAGAGTTTCCGCGGTGATGAATGTAAGGTGAATGATGATCTCGTGTAAGTGTTTGTGCCAATCTTTGCGAAAAACCTAATTTAAAGAAGTCGTCTGGAAGTGGAAGGGATACCACAATGAAAAATTAGGCACCCTTTCCTCCTGAAAGAATCTGTAATATTCCTGTGAGTACAATGACCCTCCAAAGGTTTTTTCATCTGTTAATTCAAAAGGTTTAAGAGAAACCTTCCTAAATTAAGAGTTACATGATCTATTCCATGATCGTGGGGACCACGTATCTCAATATACTGTGCCGAATGTAACATTTTTCAACTGAAGAAAAAGTCATATGATACTTTTATTCGACATCATACAATGTCTCGCTTTCTATAAATACCGATGTATCTGCAGAAAATAAAATAGTTTCTTATGATCCTTTTCCAGGTGCTGCAAATATTTGTAAGAAACATGTGATGTAATTGCTTTTAATGACGCAAAATTCATACAACACCCAAATGCTGGTTTTCTATACCCCATATATCAATGGATAAATAGCTATCATACAAGAGGTTTGTCAGAAGTAAGAATACTCAGTTTCTTGAATATAAGAAAGGTAACATATTCTTGAAAAATTTACAAATTAGTATACATGCATCAAACACCTATTTTTTAACGTATACTCCGTTTCACCTTAACTTGTCAGCATTGGAAATGGCAGAAAATGTTCAAATGCACTTGAAAAATTGTTCTATTTAAAATAATAATAGTTCTAAAAATAATTCGTTGATTGCAGTCACTCTTTTCTCCTAGTGTAGCTCGAGTTTCTATGACAACTGCTGTGAATCGTCCATTGTAGCCTTCTCTATACTGCCAAGTTAGGGTGAAATAGAGTATATTTGACTTCATTTGCTTTTTAGTCCATTGTGTGATGACATCTTGGTCTTTTTAGAAGATCAATATCCTCTTCATATCCAAACAAGACTCCAGAGAGGAGAAAAGAAGAAAATCTAATAGGTGCCCAATCCGGTCTGTGAGAATGATAGTTGAAGATGTTCCAAACAAAGTAGTCAGAGTATTATTATTATTTTTTTTAATTTGGCTGTGTTGTGACTAGAGTGTCATTCAACAAACACACTCTCAACGTTCACATTCCCTTTCTATTGTTTTGCTTAGCCGTTTGTAACATTTTAGGGTTTCTCGGTATCGCTCGATATTATTTGCTTCCCTCTGGAATAAAAAATTATTGAAAAGATTCTCTCTATAGTCCCAAAGAAAAAGATAAGGAATTTTAAGCCTGAAACCAGTTTTTAATTTTTTTTTTCTTTCCTGCCAGATTTATTCTCGCTACAATACTTGCAAAAATTGGTTCTGTTCTTGACACCGTTCTCGTAAACCTCTTTTCTTTCGTTAAATATCTAGAACAGCACAATTCGTTTTGCAAAAATAAACTTAATTGTCTGCTTAAGTTGCAGCTGCTGGAATTCGAAATCGAGATACAGGTATAGAACAAAATAATAGAACACCCATTTAAAAATGAGTCATCCTTATCCATTTAGAACACCCATTTAAAACGGCCACCACGTGTCGCAACTGCGTGCCCCCTAGTGGCGGTGAAAGGGAAGGTATCAGTCAAGCAATTGGCAGGGTGAGAGTATGCCTGTGAAGAGGCATGATAATTGGAACTCTCCTCGCAGGAGTGTACTTGTCCAGAACAACAAAACTTGTGGGTGTTTCAAGGACCACTGTGCCAAGGGGTATGACATTATACACATATCTGGGTAAGATGTCTTCTGGGAAGCACAACTGTGGAAGAAAATCGAAGTAGAAGGACCTTGACTGACGGGTGTTGAAGAAATTAGTCGCCAGAAAACGTAAGGTAACATTGTCGCAGATAACGTCCGAGATGAATACCCACCTTTGGAAACCCGTATCCTTGAACACTATTCAACAGGAGTTGCTTGTTGCGAACATTCATGACAGAGTAGCTATTCCAAAACCATTAATTTCGACTCTGAATGCTATGAAGAGGCTACAATGGTGCCGAGACAACCTAAACTGAATAAAACTGCAATGGGAACAAGTCAATGTTCTACTGAATCCTCAGTTACATTATTTAAGACCACCCGACATGTGTTCGTCTGGCGAACACCGGCCGAAGAATTTCATATTGACTGCCTGGTTCCAACCATAAAACATGGAGGAGGATCTGTGACGGAATGGGATGCAATATCTTCCCGTCGATTAGGGCCTTTCATTGTCTTGAGGGGAATGATCACAGACGACCATTATCGAAGCATTCTTGCAGATCATCTTTATCATATGGCTCTGACTCTCTTTCCGGGAGAACTTTCTGTGTTCCAAGATGACAACGCCTCCGTTCACAAGTCTCGCTGAATTCAAACATGGTTACTTGAGCATTATGAGGGAAATAAATGTGTACCGCAGTATTCCCATTCACCTGATCTGAACATCATTGAGTGTTTTGGGGTTTTTTTACAGAACAAAGTCCATGTTCGGTTTCCTCCTCTACTCACACTATCTGACCTCGAGACTGCCTTGCACGAGGAATGAGTGCGAATTCCGATGAACTTTGTTCAAGACCTTTATTCTTCAATCCCACATCGAATGCAAGCTGTCATTCAGGCCAAAGGTGGCCCAACCCTTTACTAATAAAAGTTTATCATATTTTCACAGGTGTTCCTATTATTTTGTTCTGTACCTGTACCTATTCGTTTTTCAACACGGCACTACGTCAAGAGTGTTCAACCGACTGAAACATACGAAGGTATATTCTATTTCAACGATCTTGATCTCAAACGTAATACTGCTAGCTTTGTAGAAAAAAATTTCATTCGAGCGTTTTTCTTAAATAAATTACTGCAACATATTGATAACATGTAACTTAATACCGTGGTGACAATTAATAAAGGTATCACATTCCTCAAAAACGAAATTTAATGAAAAGATAAAAAATGATATATGAATCCTTCCGATTTCTTACTGATTTATTCATACATGTATTAAATACATTATTCATTAATGAAAAGGAAATACTCTGAAAATTCCCTGCATCTGAAAGTTTTCTCTGTGAATTATTACTTCCTAAATTAATCCATCATTTAAAGAAATGTTTCTAAAAAGGACTGATTAGAGAGCATTTCAGTTACAGAGTATTTATAAATATTTATCATTGATAAAGAAGAGATAGTTGTGGGTACATTTAATCATAAGTTAATTATTCAGACAATTAATTTATTTTTAGAGGTTTCTTTTTCTTTAAAATTATGATTTAGATTTCGTCGATTTGTCATGATAAAATAGGAAATGATGTTGAAAAAAACTTATGAAGTTGGGATTGTGCTTGTGTAAGCTTCTGAACTTAACAATTGACTAAAAAAATTCGCTAGGCTTGCTGAAAATTTAAATATTATTCAGTTTATCAAGAAAAATTCACGAGATTTATTTTTTTAGGTATACACAATAATTATGCAACTAAGTCAAAAATGGTAATGTTAAAACAGATTGTAACAAAATAATTCGCTAAGTGTTAGAAATTATCTTGTATCTCTATCCCTCGTATTTAAAGCTAAATCCTCTGAAAAATATCTTTGGTTGATGATAATAATACAGCATGTGATATTCTCGATATTTCCCTTCAATAACATCTAGGCTTTGTCTTTGATTGTACATTTAATTTCTTAGGTACTTTTCAATCAAATGAAACGTGATACAAATTAAGTAAACTTTAGAAATGTTGTGAATAGATATAATCAAGTCATATAAAATCGACAATGAATTTAAAAGAAAAATATGGTTGTATTGGTCCCTTATGGTTCTAATCGTGCTGTTGTCACTGTCTGTGAGATCGGATTCATCCTTATGTAAATAAAATCAATAAAAATCAATACGTTCGTTGCTTGTAGTGAATATTTTCCAAATAAGGCGAATATGGAATCGTCGTTCGGAAAAGTTATGACGATGAATTTTTGAGGTGTAAAAGTCGAGATGTCGAATACGAGTAACAGAGACTTAGACATCTGTCTAATGAGTCATGATGCTGACTAAAAATAAACAATTTTCGGTGCTACGGGAGCCATCTCTTGGACTTCAGACTTGTTTGGCCTCAATAATCCATTTATTTTAAAATGCCACGTGACAAATAAAAAGACTACGATAAACCGTTCCACTAATTTCAATTTCTTGATATTATATCTTGGTCATTCTCTCAGCAAGACAAATGCCTATAGGAACTTCTATCTAAAGATAACCTCGCATGGCATCTAGCATCCTTTATTCTTTCTAGTTTCAACAGATGGTGTGTTGCTGGTATTTTTTTATACTCTAACTTATTTTTCAAGTGAAAGCAAATGGTTCTGAGGCCGCCTTCTAGGCAAAGGGTCTGCAAGAATCGAAAGGCTAAAATGCACGACATCGGATCAGGTTAGGTTTTGTGCTGAGAGACAGGAAGGGGAATCAATCTAATTAGATTTTTCCTAGCACGAACTGATTAAAATCATGCCCTTGGAGTTAGCATGAATTATTTGTTGTAAATAGTTCACATATTTTTACACTTTTATTAAATAATTTTATAATTCGGAGCCACAGATACATTCTATTAACATACATACATATACATATATACATATATATATATATATATATATATACTGAAAATTTATGAAAGAATAATTTAAAATATTTAAAAAGACAAAAATCCAGAAAGAAATGTAACAACGAAAGAAAAATAAATGAAAATATGGAACCCAGCAAGTCAAAAAGCAATATCGGGCTGAGGACCGATTAAGCGGGGTTAAACTAGTTTAATGGTACGAACCTTCCCCCTTTGCGACTTGGTAGGCTGAATTAGGAAATCCAAATTGCAAAAGAGTTCATGATTAAAAGATGCAAACAAATTCAGCGATAAAATCTACAAAAATAAAATCTATAATTCCTGGTAGGCTGAATTGGGAAATCCAAATTACAAAAGAGTTCAATGATTAAAAAATGCAAAAAATTTCAATGATAAAATTTACAAAAATAAAATCTATAATTCTAAAAATTATCAACAAATCAAAATATAAAAATTACTTACAAAATTCAAAGAAATGAAGATTCAAATATGTGAGTAGTAAGACGGAATTGTCTTTATGCTTCAAGATGTATATCACATACTCAAAATGAAAAAAAATATAACACATCATCACCATATAAATTGAAAAAAGATTTAAATCATTGTTTGATTGGTAATAAAATGTAAAAGGATGCAAACAATTGGTTGGTAATAAGTTGTATGGTAAAGGAGTATAACGGTCCAGAGAGTGAGTAAAAATGTAAGCTGTATAAATGTAAATAAATAAATAAATTCTTCACGGCTAGACCACTAACAAGCCAACTTTGTGGACCTATTGTTGTGTGGTGGATTTGAAATTGGATCACGATTCGCAAAGATGTTTAATATATTTGTGATGTATATAAGTATTTAAGAAATTTATTGGATAATCATGATCCAAACAGTTGTTGAAGAATTTTTTAATGTTATTAAACTTGTCTATTTTATGTGTGATTAATTTGTTATTACGTAATAAAAAGCCCAATAAAATATTCCTATAAATGGATCTGTGTAGATTACTGTTCCAAAAAGGTATTTTAATTACATGGAATTCGAATCTCTCTCTTTTATAAAAAATATTACTAATAAGTCTATTGTCAACTATTTGCAAATCGAGATCTAAAAATTCTACTGTATTTGTATTAAGATTAGTTTTTAATCATTTGAGATAATAAGGGTAAAATGAAATATTTGGTTTAAAATCCTCAGTCTTACCTAAAACTATTAGATCATTTATGTAACGAAAAAGAAAGTAAGAATCATTGTCAATCTGTTTTAATTCATAAAAATGTAAATAAAAATTGGCCAGACAATTACTAGCTGGACCTCCCTGAGGGAGACCCTGAATTTGTTTATAGAAATTTTGACCAAAAACTATAAAATTCTCTTGTAATACAAGTTTAATGAGACTATTGAATTTTTCCTGTTTTATTGTTTGACTAAAATGATATTTATTGTATAAAATTGCAAGAGCCTTAATTAAACCTTGAATATCTATTGAGTTAAAAAAGTCTTCAAAATCCTATCCATGTATAGAGAATACCTCTTGTTCCTTCATGTTTTTAACAATTTCAAAACTATTTTTAATAATAGCAGTATTTTCGATATTTTCAATAGATTTTTGAAGAATGGATTGTAGAAGTTTGCCAGATTTAGTGACATAGGTAAATCTGGCAAACTAATTTTTTTTACATTAGCATATATATATATATATACTGAGTGATCAAATTAAAAGAGTACCCGTTTGATTTTTGTATTGTCCACTCCTACAATATATGCAGCAAGACTTTCAACATCATTACGTATTTAATATGTTTAAATTTAATGTGCCGATATCGCTTTCTTTCACTTTCAAAATGCGAAAGTTCCTTTTCTAAACGAGAATTTGCGTGAACATCATTAATATTTTTTAATCCGATTCTGCTAAAGATTTGAGTACACCGTTTTTATTATTATTTTTTATTTTTGAAGGCTCATTTCGTAAGATTATGAATGACAACAATAAAAATCGTCTGTGTGAACTAATTCTTTGATTTTAATTAATTCCGATGTGTACTTGGACATAATTCCAACTTTTATTGTTTCACTTGATGTTCAGGAGTTATACAACAGGTTTCAGCAAGGCGGAGCCACTCCACACATGTCAAGCCTAACAATTAAAGTGTTAAAGAAATTCTTTGATAACCATTTAATATCAATAGGCCTCTGGTCACTAAAGTCACCAGACTCCCCCCACTTCTTTAGGGGTTTTGTGGGATTTTCTCAAAAATAGCGTTTTTGAGAAAAATCCTGCAAACAACGATGAATTAAAACAAATCGTAACTGAAGAAATATCGTCAATAACACCAGTAATGCAGCGAAATGTGTCAAAAAACTTTGTTCATCGTGTTCCTGTTTACATTCAAAATGGTGGTGAATATTTTCAGAGAATGCTAATGTAAAAAAATTAGTTAAATTGTGCTTTTCTAAAATAAAATTATCACAAGATTAATCAACATAGTGCGCGTCCATTTTTCTGTTTTATCACACAAATAAAGCTGTAATAGTCCATAAGTGTTGGAAACTGTCACCCAAACTTAAGCAAGTGTTTATATATATATATATATATATATATATATATATATATATATATATATATATAGTGTGTGTGTGTGTGTGTGTGTTGGATTAAAACATTTTTGATTGTCTTCCTACACCAGAGAGAACCACAAACTTGACCTCTACAATGTGATCTCATTTAAGGGGTTCACACAAGTGTTAGCAGAGGAAAGGGTGGTTCCAGCATGGAATGACGTGCGATCTGATAGCTCTATAATATGTACTCCCAATACTTTCATTTTAACATTGTAAAAATATATTGCTTTATTGAAAGTCATTTTATAAAAAATCTGCCTCTCCACTGAATCTAGTACGACCCTAACAAAACGAGCCATGTACTCTCTTTCTGTGGTTAGGATTCTACATATATATGTGTGTGTAAGAGAGAGTTAATATACACGAGAGACGTTCAATAAATCCTTCAGAATCCAAGAGATGTAACTCGTAGATAAGAAAATAATTTGTTTTTAATAAGCATCATATATCATTAGACAGTTGTCTGGGCCTCATTTACTAGTATGACGCCTTTTGCTCCAGAAAAATTCTTCGTCACAACTTTTCCCACCGATAAGATCATCCTCGCCTTTGGGGATCAGATACACTGTAAGCAATCCACTGTTTTTATTATTACTTGGTTTCCGGTGTATAACAATGACTGTCGAACGAACGAGGCAGTGGTTAAATTTTGATTTGGCAGTAAATAACTAACAAATAAAAACTAACTAATGAATTAAAGTCAAACGTGTTTTGTGACAAATGACAGCATCTAATGAAAACATTAAAACACTAATTTACTAATTACCAAAATGATGCAATATTTCTTCAAATACAAAAAATAAACCATCCTTATATATATGTGTGTGTTTACTAACAATAAAATTTCAGAAAGACTAACACAATAAGAAAAATGTAGATAAATCAAATTTTATTTATAAGTATTTAAAATAAATATTGAATGAGCAGAAATAAACAGAAAAAAAAACCTAATAATTTTAAAATTCAAGCTATCAACAGCTAAAAATTTAAGAAGAAACGTATATATTTTAAAAATAAGTATGTAAATACAGACTATTCATTAAAAGCTGTTGTAAATCCACTTTGTAAGCCTCTGAAAATTATTAATGTGAGACATATGTATTTTACTTAGTGGCAACAGGTGGCGCTGCAGAAGTAGCGCGCGAAGTGTATTGCATAACTCAGCAACTGATATTCACGAGCGAGAGACACCATGTTTTTGTCTTGTTTTCATTTCAATAGTTAAAGTGTGTCTGTAAATAAAATTTCTTTAGTTTTGGCATAACGACGTAATTATTGAACCCTGGCGTTTTGAGTATACAACAAAAGCAAACAAATGAAAATTTTTCAAAACAAACAAAATGTAAATAATTCTAAAGCTGTTATTACTACTAGAATACGATAGTCGTAATAACAGCTTTAATTCAATTTTCCGTCCGCGAAAATTATATATATATATATAGATGAAATGAATTTTTAATAATAACTATTATTATTTAATTATCTAAATCTTCCTCATTATTGCTTTTAAACTAAATATTCTTTTTTCTTAAGTCATGGCCTAAGTCGTTGCATTCGCAAAAATTAAAGAATGAGCTTCAGTTATTTAAATGATCATTTATTTCACATTAGACCCGTGAGGAAGGTCTAATACATGAGTGAAATCAGTAACGGACGAATGACGAAAATTACTACTGTTTCATCCAATAATTTTGTAACAAATGACTGAGCATATTACCTGCCTGGTTATCCAGGGAAGGTGCCTTTGGCATCAAATAATATTAGATGTAGGGATCTTTAGATATTTCATATGGAAACACACGTTCCAGTAAGGAATATCCCTACCAGTTCGTATCATGATAAATATCAATCTTAGTAGATTTAGAACTCGCATGGTCGAATATATAAAACCCTTAAGAGGAATTGTACCATGAAACAATGATGAATGAATAAAATGTGGGATAAATTAAGAATTTAATTTAAATTTAATTGAAATCGTTACATATATATATCCCAGCTAGAGTTATGCGGAGTTAACACAACTCAACTAAATTAGTTCAAATATTTGGTTATGTGAAAAAATATTATTATTTCTTTCTTGGTATTGCTAAAATATTTAAATTCATTTCGCATTTTTATCTCTGCTACTCTTTAAACCAAAAAGAACACATCTCTAACATGGCCGAAAATGGCAATGAACCGATCTTGTATGAGTCCAATTGAAAAGGAATATTTACTAAAACCTGTTATTAACTGGAACCTTCCCATCAGAAACCGTTCGATTCTATTTATCTTTCCAACTACACACCCGACAAGCAATGAGAATTAAAACATAGTCCCTATTTTATTTCCGACGTTTGACGTCTGCGAACAGGATATTAGATGGTTAGACCCTGGTATGCTTTCATTCGCAATTTGTGGAGGAATAAGTACCCCAATTAAATATTTCGAACTGCACAGATAGCCAAAGGAATGTTTGGAATAGTGCTATAGAAAGCGAATAAGTTTTCAAAGTTGGTTTACATTATATGTTTTCTTAATAAAATAGGATACGAACTTTAAATCAAACGATACATTTTTGTATCATGAGTAGCTAACATTTACAGATTTCTTATAAAAAATATTAAGCTGATTTTAATTAAATTTGTAAAAGAAATATTCTGAAAATATATCTCTTGAGATAAAATTATTAAAAATTTAAAATATGTAGAAAATTTGCAATAATTTAATTCATATATAAATTGCCGTAAAGTTACTTTTCATTGACTAAAGAATTGCTTTTACGGAAAAACTATTGAAATAAAATAACGTTGTATATAAGAAAAAAAATTCAAGATGTATATTGTTCATATTATCGAATTTCAGGACTAAGGAATTATATCTAATTTCTAATATTAATAAATTCTAATAATTCCTTAGTCTATTTTTTTATTAAGAATAGAGAAAATTGTTTTAAGCTAACTTTTCTAAGTAAATGTCTAAAACTTTCTCCTCGGACATTCAACCATTTGCTATTATGTATCCTCATTATTAGTTCATGAAAAAAATATATATTTGGAAGATCAGTAAGAAGCTTTTTTGTAACTGAATTTAATTAAAAATTAGAAGTGCGTTATTATTGATAGTTCAGTTTCACTAAAATGTTTTACGCTAAAGCTATCGAAATAAAATCTGGTAATTAGTGTTTTATACTTAAAATTAATTTATTATTTTAAATTAATTTTATTTAATTCACACAAAAAATAATATGTGCCGACATTTTCTCAACTTTTCAAAGTAATATTGATTTGCTATATGATTACAGAAAATTTAAACAATTATGGACACTAATATTTCTCAGTAAACATTTATATAGAAAGAAATGTATAAAAGTGCTTTAACAATTTATTCCTTGAGAAATTATTTTAAAAATCATTGAATTTGTAACTACATTGAAAATCCTATACATGACAAGCCTTTTCAATACTAGAAAACAAAGAACGAAAGCAATTTGTAAAAGCTTTTTTTAGAAACTTTTATTTAAAAGGGGTGTTCAAACGAAAAGGTACGAAATTTCACTGTGCAAATTAATGAAAACTTTATTCAAAGTATACACCATTGGCCTGAGCACAACGATCCCATTGATTAACGAACCATTCTTTGTTCCCAGAATTCCTCTGGCTGGGACGAGACCCAGTCCTTCTCAGTGTCCTTGAGTTCGTCATTCGATTTTAAGCACTTCCCTTTCAGATGTTTTTCCAGGAGACTAAACACATGGAAATCGGAGGGCGACATTTCTGGTCAATCAGGCCGATAGTCAATCTTCTCCCACTTGAACATGACCTGTTCCGTGTGTGTGACCCTGGAGACATGGGGACCAGCGTTATCACGAAGCAGAGGGGCCGCGGTAGCCTAGTGGTCAAGGTCGTGGACTTGCGGCCGGCGGTTTGCGTTCAGTCGCGGGTTCGATCCTTGGCCGCCAAAGACCCGCCGTGTAGCCGGGGCTGATGCACGTTAAATCAGTTCGGGGCCCAAAGTCCTCCCGTTGGTGTGGTGTGGATGTTAGGAGAGGGGGTGCCCGCTCAGGTGTCGTCCTCGTCACTTGACCGTGGTTCAAAATTACGAGGTCCGTCGCCAATAGCCCTCGTGTTGCTTCTAGTGCGACATTAATATAAACTAAACTAAAACTAATCACGAAGCAGAACCACGGCCTCCGTGAGCAGCTCCTGGTTTTTGTTTTTGATGGACCTGCTTAGGCTTCAGTGTGTCTCACAGTTCTCATCAGAGTAAATGGTTCTTCTGTGATCGAGGAATTTGATAAGTAGTAGATCTTGGACATCGAAAGGGAGAGGTGATGACGCATGCTTCCACTGCATGCTGTCCCACTTTGTCTTTGGTTCGTAGTGAAGGCACCAGTTCTCATTACCTGTGACGATCCGCTCCAGGATACGGGGTATTCGTGATAACGAAACAGATTTTGAAGTGCTAACCCCATACGCAGTTTCTTTTACTAGTCGATGAGCTGCGTCGGAACCCATTGCTCACACACTTTCCGATAACGCGACCTGTAGTGAACAATTGTCCACACTCACAACGTTGACATCCACCTTCACACCCAACATTTACAATGTGACACACCGATCTGTTCTCACTCAATCGTCCATCTTGTCAATGAGATCGGCTGTGATGACTGTGTTTGTCTGGCCTGGTCTCGGGTCACCAACTAAATTCTCACAGCATGCACGAAAACGGGCACATCATTTTCTCTTTGACTTGTCGCACAGTCTTCCCCGTATACAGTTACCATATGGCGATGAATAGCGACCGGTTTAACAACTTCAGATGTCAGAAATCGGATAACACCTCGCTGCTTCTCAATCGTCGAATTTTGATAAGTCAAGGCCATCATCTCCTCTCACGTATTTCCCTGTCAATTGTACGGCGCTCTTTATAAAAGCCTCTGCTATCTCCTGGGCAACGCGGGTGCCCGCACATGCTCAGATCAGATCATTCGAATCCCTAGATATCTCTCAACCTTCTCCCATAGCGTCATAGGCAAATATGTTAACGGTTATGTTATTATGACTTTTTGTACCTTTTAATTAGAACACCTCTTTTATATTTAACAAATGTCAAGCAATTCACAGTTGAGGAAACGTTTGTAGCGTAGGTATTCAAATAGGGATTTTCAAAACCTCTTAAAATAGAGTTTATTTATAAGTATTTGAAACCAGCACCAAAATTCAAATTTATTTTATTTTAATAAGCCATTACAAAGCTTAGGTAAGCATAATATTTGAATAATAATCAACAAAAATGTGAACAATAAATTTCGACATTTTTTAAAATTTGATTAATTGAAATTTTGAATTTATAATTTTGCTTAGTGTGTAGAATGTTATGTTTATAAGTACTCTGCAAATTTTCAAATTATTATTAATTCTATAGATTTTATGTAAGATGTATCTAAATGTAAGTACTCAACTAACGAGAGTAATCACAGTTATAGATAATCAATTGCTTATACATATTATTTATGAATATTAATGTGATTTTCTTTGCATAAATGTATGCAAAATGTAAAGTTATCTCAAGGTCAAAATAAGCCTTTTATTGCTTTTAATTTTTAAAAATGATAATCATTTATATTTTGTATAAAGTAAATTCATTTTTTCTTGTAGAAAATGTCTCAGATACAATAAATAAATTTGAAATCAAGGTAATCAAATGCTGTACCATGTAATATAGGAGAATGATACAGTGTAAGAAACATTTTTAAACAAGGTAAAATAATGATAATCCTATTTTTTGGACAAAAACAACTCGAATTTAAAATATGAAAAATATTATGGATGTCTTAAAAATCTGAAAATTCTACATCATTAAAAAAAATTTTTTTTTTGATAAAAGTGTTTTATATTTACATGGTTTGTACTTCAGTATTTCTATCTAATGCTATAATTAATTCATTAATATAAACACAGATGACATCCCTACCTGAATCAGTCTAACTTCTTACCATTCATGTTTTATTAGATAAATAGCAACTGCTGTCCCTGGGAAAAACATTTGTATTTACTAAAATTCACATTTAAGAATTATAGAAAGTTCGCTTACGTGCCAGAAAGGTGGCTTTTGTATGCAACTCATGAATTAAATTCATATTGCTTGACATCAGTAAAATTCTGCGATGTCACAAAACCTATCAGATTATTCCTATTTATTTATCATATTACTTATTTGTCCTATTCAGGTCATTCATCGAGGAAGGCAGTTACATCTCTGAGCTAGAGAGTATCTCGTATGACGAGCAGTGCCCTCTATTCTCCTGTTACAACATTGTTCTTTCTCGTTTCCCTGAAGTTGAGAATGAATATCCGCTGGATGCATTAAAAATACTGTGTCACTGCAGGGAAGTAGCTTGGAATTTTGCCCCTCGGTGCGAACCCTAAATTTACTGCCCTCTATTGAAATAATAATAAAAAGAAGAAGAATATCACGAATGCATTTCGTGATCGTAAAATTTTCTTATTATTTAATTCTTTAAAACGAATAAATAATATTCTACGTCTTTAAAACCGCAAAGCCATTGAAAGTTTTGAAAATAAACAAAACAAACATTTATCTTAACACTCCAATATATTCGACGAATCTCATAAAATGAAAAAACTTGACTTCATAATACCTAAAGCATTTGGTGAAACATTATCAGAATTTAAAATAATATCACAATAACGCTGCACCACTCCTCTGAAAAACTAAAAAAGTTTAAGAAATTAAATGCTACCTGCTCCTCGTCACGCTCATAAATTGTTTAAGGACAAAAAGATAAATGTCTAAACGAAGAAACTATTTGCATTTGTTGTATGGTAATAGCAGTTTGCGGCCGACCAAGTATGTTTCAATATTCAAAAAGTTAAATTTATTTCCTTATTTTGAATGAAGTATTCCACAAGATTTTATTTAACTTCACATAAATGTAAGTATATATATTTATGTAAAATTTTACAACTCGATTTTGAACCACTTCCAGTTGTGCTATTGCCTTGAAGTTCTTCATGAGTACCTATGTAAACCGATGACAATAGAGTTATCTGATCTATTGATCAAGGATTGATGTTGCAGATAGGATTAGCTAACTCAGCCTCTTCCTGACCCCCATACCTATGCCACCGTGGACCCTGCTCCCACTACGCCACTGAGTAACTGTCTCGATTTCTTTCCCCGATATATAACGATTGGACATTCATAATCGTCCATGTATCTCAAAATAACAACTTGATTTGTTGAAACTATGAAAAAAATACAAAGACCTTTAACCTCAAAAAAATCAATCTCAGAGACCTGAACAACTAAATATATACTTTAATTAAAAGCTTCCTTAGATTTTTAATCAAATATTAAGTATAGTTCTAACTACATAACCTTTCAGTCATCTGGTCCGTTCTGGCTAACGACCGTACTAGATTAACGATTTAGCCGGATGATCAAGCATCACTGTAGTTCTGACGGGGATGCCAAAGATAAATCACTTTAGATAAAACTAGAACGATTTAAACTTATAGTTTATTTGTTTACATTGATTTTGAGCCTGTGCAGGCGATATAAATATCCGATTAATATTTCTATCTCTCATTCTCATAGCGACAAAATTAAATTCAAACATTGAACATTTATTTAATTGAATATTCTTGTATTGATGATAAGCACAACACACAACACACACACACAAACACATTATAATTCAGTTTAGATAAAGTCAAAATAATCTTAGAAGAGCTGCTGTAGTCGCTTTCTTACGCCTATCAATTTTACTAGCCCTTGATGAACGTGTACTAAGCTTTTTAACTGTAAAATTTACTAAGAAGTACACTGTATGCAGAGTAAATTTAAGAAAAAATTTAAAACTGTATACACAATTGTAATATTGCGTAAACGTGATATGTAATCGCTAGTACTCAATTAAAAACAGAGTTACGATGATCTTTGGTCTAAAATGCAATCTATGGTCAAAGTCATCCAAGAGTGAACCCATGCGCGAGTTCTAAAGTGAACAGCTCGATCCAGACCGAATCATCGAATGCTATATTAAATATTGCTTACTATGAATAATTGTAGTGTCTTAGAATCGGTTAAATTCCTTTTTTATTGAAAGTTAGATTAGAATCCTATATATTAACCATAAATATTTTTCAAAAATGTTTGAAATTTTTCTAATTTCTTTTTGTTATTTTGTTTACGTTTCTACTTCATTGATTTATAACTTTATTATATATATATATATATATATATATATGTTTTGATTAAAATATAGTGTAATAATACTTTTAGAAGAAAAAAAAACCAAATTTTAAATATATGCAAAAAACATGGTTGTTGTAAAAGTTTTTAATGAGTAATTAATCTGGGAGTAACAAAAATATTAAAAATTATTTTTTATTCTAGTGATTATATATTTTTGATGATATATTTGCGACAGTTGATTTTCGTTAAATATTGCTATAAATTATCTGTTATATAGCTGAGTGAATATTAGGAGTAGATCTTCATTGTTTCTATAGTAAATCTGAGGTTATTTCTTTACAGAACATTTGTTTTAATTTAATCGAATTTTATTACGTTGATAAATCAAAGTTACAGAAGAGAAACTTATAGATTAAAAATTTAATTATTTTGAATAAAAAGTTCACTTAATTTGTAAAGACTATATATTTATTTTATAAAACTAAATAACGTTTCACAAGTTCTTTTTTTAAATCAAAACACCAGAAATATCACTACTAGTAATTTGAAGAAATTATTATCAGATAATACAGTCTTAAAATTTCATTATTGCAAATATACTTTAGAGGTTATTATAACCTTTTTTTGCTAAAGAAAATTAATTTATTGTTTCATGTACAGCTCTATTTTTAAAATGAAAAAAATATTAATGTTAATAATAATATTTATCAAACATACTCAAAATAAGTAATATTCTATTAGCTATTGAAGAAAACTGAATTTACTAATATTCATATTAATTACTATAATACTATATACGAGTCTAGATAGGTACCTTATCCAGCTATTATTACAAAATCAATAGAACCATTCTGTCATAAAAATAATTTCGACATACCACATTCTTTTTCTTCGAGGACCTCGCCAAGAGGAAATGAAATCTTAGTTTTTTTTTTATATTATATTAATTTCTCAAACAATGACACATTTCGGTTTTCAAGATTCTTTAATTTAATTCAATTTTATCTAAGATGAAAAATAATTATATTGCTATCGAAGATTTAAAAAAAAAAAAAAAAAAACATTTAGGTTTTCCGAAAACTTTTAATTTGTGTCGATAGATGGCAGTACACTCATTTAGGCTCTCGAAAGGTCAATTTTACAATCCCCCCCCCTTACTATTTGAAATATCTTTAAAGTCTTCCACTAACTCATAGGCGAGCAGTAAATATATATTTTAAGAGCCTAACTTAATATCAAGTCTACAGGGTCTCTTTATTTTCCTTGTCTTGTTTGTAGAAAATAGGCTTACCTCGGGGAATAAAAATTGGGCAAGTGTAAGATAATTGACAAACTCTCCTATTTATATAACCTATTTAAGTTAATATAAAATGGAGAGGGTGAGACTTTAGATTCTTAATTCATACGGATAAGGCTTAAGATATATCTTTAAGGAAACTTTTAATGAACAATACATTTTGTGATGACATTATATGCTAGCTTATAAGATGTATTAGAATTATCATGTCTAATTTTCGAATTGCGGTGAGAACGTGGTTCATAATAAATATTTTAGCTTCCCTAAATAATAAATCATATTTATCTAAAGATAAAATACACTTTCTTGCGTAATTTTTAGCATTTTAATTGTAGTATTTGATAACGGAGCGAAAAATTATTTTATGTCAAATTCTGAAGGAAGAACAAAAACTCAATGAAATATATATCCCTGAATTTTACTAGGTCGTGTTGATCTGCCAAACTTTCACTTATAATTGTTTCCCTATTTAAATTATTTTTTGATGATAGCATCTTTTTTAAATTTATATAAGAAAATAAGTTACAATTAGTTACGGAGTTATTGAGATTCAATTGAATCAATAGTGAAATTTACCGCGGCGAATGAGATTCCTCAAAATTTAGAATTTTCATAGTAGAATAGAGATTATGAATAAAAAAAAGTAGAAAAATAATTTTATACCATTCAATATTAAATTTTATATATATATTTTGTAGTTTTTTTTTTTTTTTCATTTATGCATCTGACACCGGGTATCCTGAAAGTGTTATTGACGATTCAAGAATTTATTTTTTTTAAAAAAAAAAGAAGAAAATTTTATGGCATTTATATTGCAATCACTTTTTTTTCAATTATGACTGGCATCTCAATAATTTTCCTTTCGGCCTACAGAAACTGTAACATTAATTACCGATACCCTAGTAGTCCTTCAGTTCTACGTATTTCTGTTCTAAGATAGAGTGATTACCATTATAGAAACTGACATCAAAAATAATTTTTCTGCTATATTTTATATTAACAGGGGAAAAATTTATTTAAAAAGTTATTTGCTTAATTAATATCTAATGATGGTCCAATGAGATTACTGCAAATTATGGATAAAATCATGCATCATGTACCAGATATCCTAAGCGTTTTGTTGACACCTGAAGAATTTATTATACAAAAACAATTATTTTTATGTTGAAAATCAAATCTAACTTAACGGAGAAAAACATTTTGAGCGTATATTAGAGTAAATATTCAAAATGTCCTCTATTTTTAAGAATCTGAAGCTAAACTTTTTTGCTTTTATTTTGAAAATAAGCTTTTCAAGACTCTGGGAAATACTTCTTGTATTCTTTGGGTAACACAACAATTTTCAGATCATCTTGTGTTTTCTCTTTAAATATCTCCGCGGGAAAAAAAGCATGAGGATGGTAAGATCAAAGGAACGCGGATCTTTGCTGATATTTTCAGGTAATCCAGTCATCTCAAGAAATATTACGCCACCTCGTTCCTTAGATCAGAATATTTTCTGATTATTTTTTCTGAGGGGATATTTAAAGGTTAAAATTTGCGACAATAATCTAAGAACAACTAACGACTTGAGAATTGTAATTATTCAAATCATACAAAGAGTCATTTCCAATATTTTGAAACGCTTCCTCGAAATATTTTCAACAGTTTTCAGTTGTGCCTACAAGAAAATGATGGAGATTTTGATCATTTGTTATAAACATAGACTCGAAAATTTTCCCAACTTTTTTTTTTTTTTTATTTTTTTTTATCTCGGTTCAAATGTATCGTTGGTTTTATAATAATTTTTAATAATATATTTTGGTGATGGTTATAGTTTGATCAATAATTTGCTTTACTTTTTTACATTACCATAAAAATATTTGTTTTGGAGCTCTTTGTTTTGTATAATAAATTATATTTGTACAATAAGCCTACAAAAGTAAGTTGAGTAAGGATTTATACACTAATTCATATAAATATACAAATAAAATATTGTAATCTAAGAAAATTAATACAAATAAGTATTTAAATTTTTAAGGAAAATGGGAAACTTAATGTATTATAGAAATTTCCAAAAGAGATTAAATTAAACGAACACATTATTTATTAGCTACCAAAATAATGATAAATCGAACAAAATCATGATAAATTGAACAAAATAACGATAAAGTGATAAGTAATGATAAATTGAACAAAATAATGATAAAGTGATAAGTAATGATAAATTGAACAAAATAATGATAATGTGATAAGTAATGATAAATTGATCAAAATAATGATAAAGCGATAAATAATGATAAAGGGATAAATAAAGATAAATTGAACAAAAAATGATAAAGTGATAAATAAGGATAAATTGAACAAAAAAATGATAAAGTAATAAATAATGATAAATTGAAAAAATTAAAAAACAAACTATTAAAGGAGGCCATATGAATGGAGTATGATATATTTAATAATGTAACAGGTTTTATACCGTTATGCTGAATTGTTCTAGAATTATAGATCAAACTATAACCATCACCGAAATATGTTATTAAAAATGATTATAAAACCAACAATACATTTGAACCGAGATAAAGAAAAAAAAAAGAAAAGAAATTCATTATATTATTATTTAAGAAATATACTTACTAAAAAACCCATACATTTCCAAATATTAAAGCATCATATAACTAAAAGAAACAAATAATTTATTGAAAACACAATAAATACATCAATATAAAAAAACACGATCCGCGTGAAGAAATTTAGGACACATGACTCACAATTTACTAGCTGTAAATGTGAATTGAAAAAGTAAAAGATATAATTGAACATGACAAAACTACTACACGAAACATGAATACAAAATCAAATATTGTAAAACACAGAAACTTCTTACAGGAAAAAATGTTAAAAGTAAATGAATATATATATATATATATATATGTGTGTGTGTGTAATGATCTCACTTAAAACTAATTTAATTTCCTAATTTTTTCATTCATTAATTCAAAAGTACAGAGTTCATTAATATTTTCTGATTCAATTCCAAATCATCCTTCTATTTCACACCCTCATGAAATTGCTCAATCCGCTTTCACATAGCCATAAATCTTTTAGAAATAATTCCTCTAGACCAGCAGACGTCATGGAATTTCGATCAGAATGTTTCATCTTGTACCACTTGATTCCACGTGACTGAAAGAAAATCCCCAAATGTCCTTACCTATAAAATCGTCTGCAATGAGACATTCTCTCTTTTTAAGTTCTTAAGCACTTTGCTTCTACGCTGTTCTGCTCTTGTCTGTTATCCAAATGGTTGGACAGTGACTCCTTAGCCATACGTATATTATGTTGCCTCTCTCTCTCAATTAAAGTGGAATAAACAACAATGAAAATTGAATTTCGCCTCCTTATTTAAATACGCATATAATTTTTAAATTTCTAACAACACACACACACACACATATATATATATATATATAGGTTTTTTTACATTTTGAGACGCCTTCCGACACTAGATGGCGCCATTTGTTGTTTCGGTTAAAAACGCAAGCACGAGAGGCGCAAGCTAGATGGAAGAGTACGACCAACAGAGAAAGACGTGCGGTCTGATAGCTCTTTAATATGTATAATCAATAGTTCTATTTTAATTTAGTAAATACTGTACAATAATATATGGTTTAATTAAATGTCATCTTCTAAAAATCCGCTTTGTTATTGAATCCACAAAAATCCTAGACATCTTTAAAACGAGAGATGTATCCCATATCTGTAGTTAAGATTCTACACACACACACACACATTACGCATTGCCATTCAAAGAAACAGATTCAAACAGTGAGTAGTAAGACTTTTAATTTTCTTTTAAGTTTCCAAGATGTATATCACATACCAAAATGAAATATACACATCATCACCATATAAATTGAAAAAGATTTAACCATTGTTTGATTGGTAATAAAATGTAAAAGATGCAAACAATTGGTTGGTAATGTTGTATGGTAAAGGAGTATAACGGTCCAGAGAGTGAGTAAAAATGTAAGCTGTGTAAATGTAAATAAATAAATAAATTCTTTCTCACGGCTAGACCACCAATGCTTTGTGACCTATTAATGTGTGTGGTGATTTGAAATCGATCACGATTCGCAAAAGATGTTTAATATATTTGTGATGTATATAGGTATTTAAGAAATTTATTGGATAATCATGATCCAAACAGTTGTTAAAGAATTTTGTCAAAGATAAACTTGTTCATTTTATGTGTGATTAATTTGTTAGTTACGTAATAAAAGCCCAATAAAAAATATCTTCATAAATGGATTCGTGTAGATTACTGTTCCAAAAGGTATTTACCACATGGAATTGAATCTCTCTTTTATCAAAAATATTACTAATAAGTCTATTGTCAACTATTTGCAAATCGAGATCTAAAAAATTCTACTGCATTTGTATTAAGATTAATTTTAATAATTTGAGATAATATGCAAAATGAAATATTTTGGTTTAAAATCCTCAGTACCTAAAATAATTAGATCATCTATGTAACGAAAAAAGAAAGTAAGAATCATTGTCAACGTTTCCAATTCATAAAAAAAATGTAAATAAAAAATTGCCAGATAATTGTATTTTAGCTGACTCCTGGAAAGACTCCTGAATTTTGTTTATAGAGATTTTGAACAAAAAAACCCTAAAATTCTCTTGTAATACAAGTTTAATGAGACTATTGAACTTTTTCCTGTTTTATTGTTTCTTGACTAAAATGATATTTATTGTATAAAAAAAGTGCAAGAGCTTTAATTAAATCTGAATATCTATTGAGTTAAAAAGGTCTTTAAAAAAATCAATGTTGGAAGTCAAACATAAGTGAACAAATCTTTGAGGAAGATCAATGAAGATAAATAGTATTTCTAAGCACAAAATGGTTACAGATAATGACACACTGTCCTGCCAGAACATAGTATTAATTCAAATGAAACAACTACTAAGAGAATATTTGTCTGTAGTCTACCAAGTACTTTACGTTGTTGTAGGATACACAACTCCTAAGTTATGTTAACCCCTCAAAATGATTTTGCAGGAAACATGGAAATATAAGCTTTATGGAAATGATAGTCTCTCAGAAGATTTTCAAAAGTTTAGGTCTGTATAAACTTACATTTACTTTCAGATATAAAAAATAGAATAATTAAAAATCGACAAGTAAATCGATAACTTTAACTTATATTTTGTAATAGTAGCAAAAAAGGCCTATGGTGCATGTGTATTCATCAGGAAAAAGGGGATGAGGAGAATTAGTTTAGTGCAAGAAGGTCTAGAGTAACCCCTTTAAACCCATTGCTATTCCCTGTCTGGAACTTTAGCTTGTAGCATAGGTCTAGATTACTCACTTCTATAATTAAAGATCTTGCTCTACTCTAAGGTTGATGTTTACATGTGGAACTGACTCAACTACAGTTTTGTGCTTGGATACAACGTAACCAAACTGGGGAACTCTCATTCACACCTCCGGGTTTCTGGAACATGCTTATTAACTTCTCCTTCTATGTGGCACCACATTTCCAAGTACTCTTAACCCCGCTGGGATTTACTATCCAGGTGATGTTCTGTGGAACAGTTAACTGAACGTAAATGGTGGGAGGGTGCTGTTTGCTGTGTGAGAGAGAGGAAAAATCTGCCTAAATTTAATGAAGCACCGAGGGAAGATTCTAGTTAATTCGAAGGCTGGAAACAAAGTTATAACAACTTTTGCAAAAAAAATGAAGAGGATGTTAATTGGTATTACAGATATTTTTCTTCATTTAAGAAAATAGTCAGAATGTTATTGATTTTAAGGTTCTTTAATAAATGTAAAAAATTCATTTCAATTTCAATTGCAAGTGTTTTTCTGTATTTCCATTTCTAAGTATATAGTGCATTTTGATAATGTTTCAGTGGATACTGTTTGATAAATCAGAAAAGAATATTACTCAAAGGTGGGAGAATGTTGAATCTACTGTGTGTTCTGAAAATTATTATTAATGTGAGACATACGTATTTTAATTTAGTGGCGAAATTATAGACGCTGCAGAAGCGAAGTGTATTGATTAATTTCAGCAAACTGATATTCACGAGCGAGAGACACGATGTTTTTGTCTTGTTTTCATTTCAATAGTTAAAGTGTGTCTGTAAATAAATTTCTTTAGTTTTGCATTAACGACGTAATTATTGAACCCCGGCGTTTTGAGTATACAACAAAAGCAAAACAAATGAAAATTTTCAAAACAAACAAAATGTAACATCTCTAAAGCTGTTATTACTACTAGAATACGATAGTTGTAATACTCAGCTTTAATCCAACTTTCCGTCCATGAAAAATTATATATATATATAGATGAAAATGAATTTTAAAATAATAACTATTTAATTATCTAAATCTTCCTCATTAATGTTTTAAACTAAATACTCTATTTTCTCTTAAGTCATGGTCTAGTCGTTGCATCTGCAAAAAACTAAAAGCACGAGCTTCAGTTTTAACATTCTATTTATTTCAATAGACCCAAAGGTGAGGAAGGTCTTAATACATGAGTGAACCCAGTAACGGACGAATGACGAAATTACTACAATGTTTCATCCAATAATTTTGTAACAAATGACTCATATTATTGCCTGCCTGGTTATCCAGGGAAGGATCAAATAATATTAGATGTAGTATCTTGATATTTCTATATATGGAAAACATACGTTCCAAGGAATATTCCTACCAGTTCGTATCATGATAAATTTACTTCAATCTTAGTAGATTTAGAACTCTGCATGGTCGAATATATAAAAACCCTTAAGAGGAATTGTACCTTACGAAACAATGATGAATGAATAAAATGATAAATTAAGAAATTAATTTTAAATTTAATTGAAATCGTTACATATATATATCCTGAAGCTACAGTTATATGGAGTTAACACAACTCAAATTAGTTCAAATTTTGGTTATGTGAAAAAATGTTATTATTTCTTTTCTTGGTATTGCTTAAAATATTTAAATTCATTTCGTATTTTTATCTCAAGGCCTTTTTTTTAACAAAAAAGAACACATCTCTAACATGGCCGAAAATGGCAAATGAACCGATCTTGTATGAGTCCAATTGAAAAGGAATATTTACTAAAACCTGTTATTAACTGGAACCTTCCATCAGAAAACCGTTCGATTCTATTTATCTTTCCAACTACACACCCGACAAGCAATGAGAATTAAAACATAGTCCATTTTATTTCCGGCGTTTTACCGTCTGTTATGAACAGGATATTAGATGGTATAGACCCTGGTATGCTTTCATTCGTACCTAGGAGGAATAAGTACCCCAAATACTTCGAACTGCACAGATAGCCAAAGAAATGTTTGGAATAGTGCTATAGAAAGCGAATAAGTTTTCAAAGTTATTTACATTATATGTTTTCACTAAAATAGGATATACGAACTTTAAATCAAATGATACATTTTTGTATCATGAGTTACTACTAACATTTACAGATTTCTTTATAAAAATATTGGTTGATTTCAATTGAATTTGTAAAATATTCTGAAAATATATCTCTGGAGATAAATGGTAAAAATTTAAAATATGTGGAAAATTTGCAATAATTTAATTCATATATAAATTGCCAAAGTTACTTTTCATTAAAGAATTGTTTTTACGGAAAACTCATTGAAATAAAATAACGTTGTATATAAGAAAAAAAAAATTCTATGATGTATATTGTTCATATTATCAATTTCAGGACTAAGGAATTATATCTAATTTCTAATATTAATAAATTCTAATAATCTTTAAATTATTTTTTTTTTTTATTAAGAATAGAGAAAATTGTCTTTCAACTTTTCAAATAAATGTTCAAAACTTTCTCCTCGGACATTCAACCATTTTATACGTTATATATTCTCACATATTCCATGAAAAAATATATATCGCAAGATCAGCAAGAAGCTTTTTGTAACTGAATCTCTAATTAAAAATTAGAAGTGCGTTATTATTGATAGTTCAGTTTCTTCACTAAAATGTTTTACGCTAAAGTTATCGAAATAAAAATCTGGTAATTAGTGTTTTATACTTAAAATCAATTTATTGTTTTAAATTACTAATATTTAATTCTCACATAAAATAATATGTGCCGACATTTTTCAACTTCAAAGTAATATTGATTTGCTATAAGGATTACAAAAAAAAAAATTTTAAACAATTATAGACACTAATATTTCTCAGTAACATTTTATATAGGAAAGAAATAAAAGTGCTTTAACAATTTATTCCTTGTACGAAATCTTTTTTTAAAATCAAGTTCATTGAATTTGTGTAACTACATTAAAAATCCTATACATCACAAGCCTTTCCAGTACTAGAAAAACAAAGAACAAAAAGAAATTTTAAAACCTTTTTTAGAAGCTTTATTTAAAAGGGGTGTTCAAACGAAAAGGTACTAGCCATTATGCAACAATAAATGAATACTTTATTCAAAAGTATACACCATTGGCCATTCGAAGGAGCACAACTGATTCCATTGATTAACGAATCGAAGGATCATTCCCAAAAAATTCCTCTGGCTGTGACGACCCATTCCTTCTCAGTAACCTTGAGTTCGTCATCCGAGCTTAAGCATCTCCTCAAATGTTTTTTTTCCAGGGGACCAAAGTTACGGAAATCGGAGGGTTATTACTTCTAGTCTGTCAGGCCGATAGTCAATCTGTTCCCACTTGAATTGCCTGTTCCGTGACTTTACATTACGTATACGCGTTAATATGAAGCAGAACCACAACCCCTGAGCAGCCCCTGTTTTTGCTTTTTGATACACCAAGCTTAGGTCAGAGTGTTCTCAAGTACTCATCGGAGAGTAAAATGGTTCTGTGATTCTAGGAATTTAATAAGTAGCAAGACCTTGGACATCGAAAGGAGAGGTGATGACGCATGCTTCCACTGCATGCTGTCCCACTTTGTCTCTGGTTCGTAGTGATGGCACCAGCGTTGGATACCTACCCAGACGATCTGCTCCAGGGAAACGGGGCAGATAACGAAACAGATACCCAGTGCTAACCCCATACGCACTTTCTCTATTGCTAGTCGATGAGCTGCGTCGGAACCTATTGCGCAATACTTCCGATAACGCCACCTGTAGTGAACAGTTGTCCATATTCACAACGTTAGACATCCACTTTCACCTCCAACATTAGCAACGTGACAGGCAAATTTCATTTCTCACTCTTCCGGTCGTCAACCCGTCGATGAGATCGGCCGTGATGACTGTGTTTGCCCGGCCTGGTCTCGGACCATCAACCAAACTCTCACAGCATGCTCGAAAACGGCCTTCATTTTCGCTCTTACTTCGACACAATCTTTCCTGCATTACAGTCACCACATCCGGCGATGAATAGCGCCCGGTTTAAATTTCACATCAGAAGTCGGATAACACCGCCGTTCCTCAATCGTCGAATTTTAAAGTCATACATCATCTCCTCTCTCTCACTTCCCGTCAATTGAACGCTCTTTATAAAAGCCTTCGTTATCTCCTGCGCACCTTGGTGCCCACGTACTAAATCAGATCATTCGAATCCCAAGATATTCTCTACCTTCCCATAACGCCAGGCAAATATGTTAACGGTTATGTTATTATGAGACGTTTTGTACTTTTAATTAGAACACCTCTTTTATATTTAACAAATGTCAAGCAATTCATGCTGAGGAAACGTTTGTATGTAGAATTCAAATGGGTTTTTTCGAAACCTCTTAAAGTAGAGTTTATGCTTTATAAGTATTTAAATTCCGCAACAAAATTTAAATTATTTTATTTTGCCATTACAAAGCTTAGGTAAGTATATTTATATGAATAATAATTTACGAAAATTTGAACAACAAATTTCGACATTTTTTGCAATTTATTAATTGAAATTTTGAGAGAATTTTGTTTAGTGTGTAGAATATTATGTTTATAAACACACACACACACGCGCGCACAATACACGCACAATACAGTACTCTACAAGTTTAAAAATTGTTAATTGTATAGATTTTATGCAAGATGTATCTAAATGTAAGTACTAACCGACGTGAATGTAATCGTAACTATAGATAATTAATTGCTTATGCATATTATTTATGAATATGGATTTTCTTCATAAATGTATATGCAAAATGTACAGGTATCCAAGGTCAAAATATGCCTTTTATTGCTTTTTAATTTTAAAAAAAAGTGATAGTTATTTAATTTTTAAAGTAAACCCATTTTTCCTTGTAGAAAATATCTCAGATACTATAAATAAATTTGAAATCAAGGTAATCAAATGCTGTACCTCATGTAATATAGGAGAATGAGTGTAAGAAACATTTTAAACAATATAAAATAATGATAATCCTCATTTTCTGACAAAACAACTCGAATTAAAATACGAAAAATATTAGGATGTTTTATACTGAAAATTCTACATCACTGAAAAAAATTTTGTTAAAAGTGTTTTATATTTACATCGTTTTGCACTTCAGTATTTCCTATCTAATGCTATAAGTAATCAACTCATTAATATAAAACAGATGATATCTCTAGCAGAATCAGTCTAACTTCTTATCATTCATGTTTTATTTGATAAATAGCGATCGCTGTTTGAAAAAACATATGTTTTACTTAAAATTCGTATTTAAGCATTATAGAAAGTTCATTTACGTGCAAGAAAGGTGTGGCTTTCTGTTTGCAACTCTTGAATTAAATTCATATTGTTTGACGTCAGTAAAATTTCTACAATGTCACAAACCTATCAGGGTTATTCCTAATTATTTGTCATAATACTTATTTGGCCTATTTAGGTCATTTCTTCTGAGGAAGGCAGTTACATCTCTGAGCTAGAGAGTGTCTCTGTATGACGCGCAGTGTTCTCCTGACAGTTACAACATTTTACTTTTTCCTTGTTTCCTGAAATTGAGAATGAAATCCTGCTAGGATGCATTAAAATACTGTGTCACTGACAGTGGAAGTAGCTTGAATTTCTGCCCCTCGGTGCCAACCCTAAGCTTACTGTCCCTCTATTGAAATTAAAAAATAAAAAAGAAAAGAAGAATACATCATGAATGCATTATTGTCTCAGACTGTAAAATCTTTCTCTATTTTAATTCTTTTTAAAATGAATAATTAATATTCTACGTCTAAAACCTGCAAAGCCATTAAAGGTTTTGAAAATAAACACAAACATTTATCTTAACACTCTCACATATATCTGACGAACTCATAAATGAATAAACTTGATTCATAATTCCTAAAGCATTTGGTGAAACATTATCGAATTTAATAATATCACAATAACGCTAAGCACCATTCTCTGAAAAACTAAAAGTTAAGAAATTAAATGCTACCTGCTCACCTCGTCACTCATGAATTGCTTCTTAACAAAAAGATAAAATGTCTAAACGAAGAAATATTGCATTTGTTGTTGTGTGGACAGGATAGAGTTGCAGGCCACCAAGTATGTTTCAATATCTCAAAGTTAAATTTATTCTTATTTTGAATGAAGTATTCCACAAGATTTTATTTAACTTCACTAAATGTAAGTATATATATTTATATAAAATATTACAACTCATTTTGAACCACTTCCAGTTGTGCATTATTGCCTTGAAGTCTTCTTCATGGGTACCTATGTAAACCGATGACATGTTATCTGACAGATGTGAGGATTGCAGTGGATTAGCTAACCCTCAGCCTACTCTGACCCCCCATACTCTATGCCACCGTGGACCCTCCCCTCATTACGCCACTGAGTAACTGTCTTGCATTTTCCCGATATATAACCTTGACATTCATAATCGTCCATGTATCTCAAAATAACAAGCTTGATTTGTTGAAACTAGAAAAATGATTAAAAAGAGCTTTATACCTCAAATCAATCTCGAGACCTCAACTAAATATATACTTACCAAAAAAGTCTTATAGATTTTTAATCAAATAATAAGAATATAGTTCTAACTACATTAACCTTTCGTCATCTCTGTGCGCGTTCTGGCTAACGACCGTCACAGATTAGATTTAGCCGGATGATCAAGCATCACTGTAGCTCTGGACGGATGCCAAAGATAAATCACTTTGAGAAAAATCAGAACGATTCTTATAATTATATTTCGGTTTACATTGATTTTGAGTTCGTGCAGAGCTGATATAAATATCCGATTAATATTTCTTATCTCTCATTCCTCAGGAAACAAAATTAAATCTTCTAAAACATTGAACATTATTTAATTGAAATATTCTGTATTGGATGATAAGCACAAAGCACACAAACACTACACACACAAACACATTATAATTCAGTTTAGATAAAGTAAAATAATCTTAGAAGAGCTGCTGTAGTCGCTTTCTTTGCCTATCAATCTTTATTCAGCCCTTGAGACGTACTAAGCTTTTTAACTGTAAAATTTACTAGAGAAGTACACTGATCAGGCAGTGAAATTTAGAAAAATTTAAAACTGTATACAATTGTAATATTGCGTAAAGGATATGTAATCGCTAGTAACTCAATTAAAAACAGAAGTTACGATGATCTTGGTTAAAAGCTATCATGTCAAAGTCAATCCAAGAGTGAACCATGCGCGAAGTTCTGAAAGTGAACAGCTCGATCCAGACCGAATCATCGAATGCTATATTAAATATTGCTTACTATGAATATGTGTAGTGTCTTGAATCGGTTAAATTCTTTTTTCGAAAGTTAGATTAGAATCCTATATATTAATCATAAAATATTTTTCAAAAATGTTTGAAATTTTCTAATTTCTTTTGTTATTTTGTTTACGTTTCTATCATTGATTTATAACTTTATATATATATATATATATATATATTGTTGTGTGTGTGTGTTTTGATTAAAATATAGTGTAATAATACTTTTAGAAGAAAAACCAAATTTTAAATATATGCAAAAACATGGTTGTTGTAAAAGTTTTTAATGAGTAATTAATCTGGGAGTAACAAAATTATTAAAAATTATTTTTCATTCCTAGTGATTATATATTTTTGATGATATATTTGACAGTTGATTTTCGTTAAATATTGCTAAATTATCATGTTATATAGCTGAGTGAATATTAGGAGTAGATCTCACTTGTTTCTATAGTAAATCTGGAGGTTATTTTCAGAACATTTGTTTTAATTTAATCGAATTTTATTACTTTGATAAATCAAAGTTACAGAAGAGAAACTTACAGATTAAAATTTAATTATTTTGAATAAAAAGTTCACTTAATTTGTAAAGACTATATATTTATTTTATAAACTAAATAACGTTTCACAAGTTCTTTTAAATCAAAACACCAGAAATATCACTACTAGTAATTTAAAGAAATTATTATCAGATAATATAGTCTTAAATTTCATTATTGCAAAATATACTTTAGAGGTTATTATAACCTTTTTGCTTACAGAAAATTAACTTATTGTTTCATGTAACAGTTCTATTTTTAAATTGAAAAAATATTAATGTTAATAATAATAATATTATCAAACATACTCAAAATAAGTAATATTATATTAGCTATTGAAGAAAACTAATTTACTACTATTCATATTAATACTATAATACTATATAGTCTAGATAGATACCTTTATCCAGCTATTATTACAAAATCAATAGAGCCATTCTTGTCATAAAAATAATTTCGACATACCACATTCTTTTTCTTCGAGGATTCGCCAAGAGGGAAATGAAATCTTAGCTTTTTTTATATTATATTAATTTCTCAAACAATGACACATTTCGGTTTCAAGATTCTTAATTTAATTACCATCTATAAGATGAAAATAATTTATTGCTATCGAAGATTTAAAAACATTTAGGTTTCTCCGAAAACTTTTAATTTGTGTCGATAGAGGGCAGTACACCCATTTAGGCTCGAAAGGTCAATTTCTGCCAATTCCCCCCCTTACTATTTGAAATATCTTTAAAGTCTTCCACTAACTCATAGGCGAGCAGTAAATATATTTTAAGAGCCTAACTTAATATCAAGTCTAGAGGGTCTTTTATTTTCCTTTGTCTGTTTGTAGAAAAATAGGCTTACCTGAATAAATTGGGCAAGTGAAAGATAATGACAAACTCTCCGATTAATATAACCTATTTAAATATAAAATGGAGAGGGTGAGACTTTAGATTCTTAATTCATACGGATAAGGCTTAAAATACATCTTTAAGGTAACTTTGATGGCCAATACATTTTGTAATGAGATTATATGCTGGCCTAAAGATATATTAGAATTATCATGTCTTATTCGCGAATTGCGGTGAGAACGTGGTTCGTAATAAAAAAAGTTTAGCTTCCTAAATAATGAACTATATTTAACTAAAAGATATACTTTCTACTTCTTGCGTAATTTTTAGCATTTTAATTGTAGTATTTGATAACGGTCGAAAACATTCTTTTATGTCAAATTCTGAGGTAATTGAACACTCAAATGAAATAGATATCCTGAATTTTATTAGGTCAAGTTGATCTGCCAAATTCACTTATAATTATTTCCTATTTAAATTATTTTTAAGATAGTATCTTTTTTTCTATATAAGAAAATAAGTTATATTAGTTACGGAGTTATTGAGATTCATGAATCAATAGTGAAATTTACCACGGCGAATACGATTCCTTTAATATTTAGAATTTCATAGTAGAATAAAGATTGTGGATAAAAAAAAAGAAGAATTTTATTCCATTCTGTATTAAATTTTATATATATTGTAATTATTTTCATTTATGCATCTTGACACCGTATCCTGAAAGTGTTATTGACGATTCAAGAATTATTTTTAAAAAGAAGAAAATTTTATAAGCATTTATATTGTAATCACTTTTTCAATTATGCCTGCATATAATTTTTTCCTTTCGGCCTACAGAAACTGTAACATTAATTACCGATACCCTAGTAGTCCTTCAGTTCTACGTATTTCTGTTCTAATAGAGTGATTATCATTATAGAAACTGACATCAAAACAATTTTTCTGCTATATTTTATATTAACAGGGGAAAATTTATTTAAAAAGTTATTTGCTTAATTAATATCTAATGATGGTCCAACTGAGATTACTGCAAATTATGGATAAAATCATGCATCATGTACCGATATTCTAAGCGTTTTGCTTGAAGAATTTGTTATATAAAAACAATTATTTTATGTTGAAAATCAAATCTAACTTAACGGAGAAAAACATTTTGAGCGTATATTAGAGTAAATATTCAAAATGTCCTCTATTTTAAGAATCTGAAGCTAAACTTTTTGCTTTTATTTTGAAAATAAGCCAAGTCTCTGGGAAAGACTTTGTATTCTTTGGGTAACACAACAATTTTCAGATCATCTAGTGTTTTCTCTTAAATATCTCCGCAGGAAAAAAAATGAGGATGGTCAGAACAGGAACGAGATCTTTTGCTGATATTTTCAGGTAATCCAGTCATCTCAAGAAATATTAAGCCACCTGTCTTTAGATCAGGATATTTTCTGATTATTTTTCTGAGGGGATATTTAAAGTGTTATAAAGTTTATGAAACATAATCTACGAACAACTAACTGACTTGAGAATTGCTATTATTCAAATAATACAAAGAGTCATCCATTATTCTGAAATGCTTCCTCAAAATATTTTCAAAATGTTCAGTTGTGCCTACGAGAAAATAATGGAAATTTTGATCATTTGTTGTAAACGTAGACTCGAAAAACTTTCCCTACGTTATGCTTTACGTTTTTACAATATTACCATAAAAATATTTGTCTTTTGCTTTTTATTGTAATAAATATATTTGTACAATAAATTTACAAAAGTATGTTGAGTAAGGAGTTATATACCAATTCATATAAATATATAAATAAAAACATTGAAATCTAACGAAAAATGAATGCAAATAAGTATTTAAATTTTTAAGGATAAAAGGGAAACTTAATGTATTTATAGAAATTTTCAAAAAAAGAGATTAAATTAAAACATTATTTTACTAACTAACAAAATAACATTATTAAAAGTAATGATAAATTGAAAAACTGAAAAATAAATTATTGAAGAAAGCCACAAGAATGGAGTATAATATTTAATATGTAACAGATTTTATACAGTTATGCTGAATTGTTCTAGAATTATTGATCAAACTATAACCATCACCAAAATGATATAAAACCAAGATACATTTGAACAGAGAGATAAAAAAATTCATTTATTATCATTTAAGAAATATACTTACTAAAAAAATCCATACTTTCCAAATAGTTAAAGCCATAACTAAAAGAATAATTCATTGAAAACACACAAATACATAAATATAAAAAAAAAAACATGATCCACGTGAAGAAATTAATGACACATGACTGACAATTTACTGTAAAATGAATTGAAAAAGTAAAAGATATAATCGCCATCTACACGAAACATGAATAAAAAATCAAATATTGTAAAAAACACAGAAACTTTACAGGGAAATTTTAAAAGTAAATGATATATATTGTGTGTATGTGTAATGATCCCACATGAAACTAATTTAATTTCCTAATTTTATCTCTAATTCAAAAGTACAGAGTTCATTTTATTTTCTGATCCAATTCCAAATCATTTCTATTTCACGTCATGAAATTGCTCAACTTTCCCATAGCGAAAATCTTTAGAAATAATTCCTCTTGACCAGAACGTCATGGAATTTGATCAGAATCCTTCATCTTGTACCACTTTGATTCCATCTGTACCACTGAAAGAAAACTCAAATGTCCTACCTAAAATCGTCTGCACTGAGACATTCTCTTTTATGTTCTTAAGCACCATGTCTTCTATCGCTGTTCTGCTTTGTTCATCCAAACAGCTGAAGACTCCTTTAGCCATACGTATATTATAAGCTTGTCTCCTCTCATTAAAGTGGAAGAACAACAATGAAAAATTGAATTTCGCCTCCTTATTTAAATACGACACTTATAATTTTAAATAACAACACACACCACACACACACACACACACACACACACACACACACACACACACACACACACACACACACACACACACACACACACACACACACACACACACACACACACACACACACACGCATATATATATATATATATATAAGGAGGAAATATCACCGTTCACTCCATCACGATCTCAAAGACTATACAACCGATTGACTTGAAATTCTAGCATAATACACATTTTGCGATAGACGCTCACTAAGAACAGATTTTACATAGAT
>BMAW01049407.1:120923-138649 GCA_019974015.1 Nephila pilipes
CACACACACACACACACACACACACACACACACACACACACACACACACACACACACACACACACACACGCACACACAAAAATAATCAAATCAAAAATATATACATCATTTTTATTTAAAAAGTGATTATTTAAACTTTAGCGTAATTAAACTATTTTTCCTAAATTACTTTTATAAAAGTACAATAAAAATGTAAGATCAGAGAAATGAATCACAAGGTAACTATATATCTTTATTTTATTTTCTATTTCCATCGTTGTTACTAAAAGCGTATCGCTTGTACTCAGAAATTTCTCTCCTTCCCAGTAATTGTGAATTCAATAGCAAACGCAACTGAACGAAGCACAACATTTTACGGAAAATTACATTTTGAGACAAAAAGGAATTTTCATCCGTTAATCTACTCTTATCCTTCGGTTATGTTAATTTTAGCGACTTTATCGCCAAAAATGATATGACCGACGCCAAACGGAATATATTTTTTATGTGTATACTGAGTATTGTCACCAATTAAATTTACTTAGTAAGATTTGCACGTGCGAAATGGAAAAATACCAAATAATTTTATATTGAAGGGCTGACGGAGGATTGGCCAGATTTTGGTGAAGGGGCTTTTTATGTGAAATTTCGTACATGTCGAAAATAAGAAACGTACATATTAAGCAATAGAAATAAATGAGTTTGGAACCCCACGGTTGGTGAAAGTGTAGTTTAGCTCCAAAACTTAGTAGGATTTTGAAAAATACTAAAATGACGACTTTTTACGGAGTAGCACGTACTCAGGACAATCTTCGTTTACTTGAGAACCTCGCTACATGCATGAACGAACTCAAGAGACTACGACATACTTAAGACGTTTTGGACGTACCGAATTGCAAGACTTTTTTTCAGGATTGCAGTCACTTGCAATCCTAAATGGTCAGAAATTAAAGATCTCTTGAGGAAGGGACAAAAATCTTATGATAGACAAGATGTCATTGAGAGGGTATTTCATTTGAAAGTTAAGAAAATGATGAATTTTCTGACAAAAGGTTGTATCTTTGGCAATACTAGGTGTAACATGTATACGGTGGAATTAATTTTATCCATATTATATATATATGGGGTGAATTTTTACTAATTTTTTTTTTTATTTTTCTCATATATTTGAAAGTCGAGGATAACCATTATTACAGACAATCATTTTCTTAAAATTTTAAATTTAGATTATCATTAACGTTTTAAAAATTGAAATGTTTCTTGATATCTTACAAATAAGTTCCAAAATAATATATTATCGTCTGTTCAGCGAAGCGGGTGGGTATCAGCTAGTATATATATATATATGTGTGTGTGTGTGTTTGTGTGTGTGTATGTATATATATAATGATTAAAATATACCGACCATCATTTTTTATTTAAAAAAGTGATTATTTAAACTTAGCGTGAATTAAACTATTTTTCCTAAATTACTTTTATAAAAGTACAATAAAAATGTAAGATATAGCAGAGAAATGAATCACAAGGTAACTATATATCTTTTATTTTTATCTATTTTCCATCGTTGTTACTAAAAGCGTATCGCTTGTACTCAGAAATTTCTCCCTTTTCCCAGTAATTGTGAATTCAATTAAGAATCTCGAGTCTACCACCAATGGATTTATCCACCGGAGTCTCTCTTCGACTACCCTTTTTAGCTAATGGAAGGTATTTTCTGAAAGCCACTGTCTGAAGTCATCAAGGCTGACTCCGTAATAAGTCTGGACGTATATTTAATTCTAAACATTGAGCTATTAGCAATCTCCCGGTTATCAGAACAGCAGTTACAGAGTATGAATCATCAAGAGGGAAATAATAAATGAATGGAGATAAGGCTGTGACCTTCTTTGAACGACTGTAATCAAATTGCAGACTACTAGTAGACTTGTAGAATTTGAAGAATATTCTGTAATGTTCAGAGGAAGTTGGACAGTTGATTACTGTAAATTGTTTTAGAAAGACGCTTTCCGCGGAAGGTAATCGTGTTTCGGTTGGTTTGAAAATGATATATTTGCCAAGTGCATTCCATTTTAATCAAGTATTGAATTTTGCTACAAAAATAAAATCTCACTGCAGAAAAATGAATAATAATGAATTGTTAACTAGTTTATGACTAAGATATTGTACAGCGGATAAAAAAATTATACCCATTGAATCATAGATTCTTATTCCTTCGCTTCATTTTGCGTAAGAAGTGCGATTGTCACATCTCAAAATTTTTATTTGAAAAGTTTTTAAATCTTATTTTTTGTTATGGTTAACAGATGCAGTCACATATATTGATTTAGATATGATTTACCTGCTTTATTATTAAGATTTTATCTCAATTTTGACCGCCTTAAGTTTACAACCAGGAGGGCGGTGTGTGGATTGTTTTTAATATAAATCAAGACATATATAGTAAGATATAAAAAGACAGCAAGTATTATTGAATCAACTATGGTGTTCAATTAATGATAGAGGAATACAGGTGTAATATAAATTTTGAGAAAATGTTTGAATCTTTTAAGTTAGCTGTATTTATTATTGAGATGGCGCACATTAAAAATTATATTACTTAATATTTTCTTCATTCCTTCTACCTTAAAACAACCAGTTTTGCTTCGGTGGTAAGACATCTGAATATTGATTATTTGATCTTAAATTTAATCTTGTAAATACTGTATACTATTATAGCCTTATTTAATTCACAAAAGTTTAATTTTTTAATATTCGATACAAATATTTATTAGTGCGAGATATAAACCGTATTGTTAGGCATCCATATATATTATTATTAATCTATTTTCTTAAAAACTATTATTTTTGTAAATTTCTCAAGACTTATTACTTAAAAGCTTACAAAATTGTAAACTTTTTTATAAATTTCGATTCTTTTGACCTTTTCGGGAGTATACAAATCAGATAACTATACAAAATATAATTCGGAAAATCTCTTTTTACTTTGTCCTATATTAAACATATACTATACACAAGGAATGCATATCATATTAATGTAAATTTTTCATTGCTTATTATGTGTTTGATGATAATTCATGTTTCTTTTCAATAAAAACACACATTTTAAAGCAAATGTTATGTTTGAGAAGCTTTAAAAGAAACTTTTTAATGGTTATATTGTTTTATTCATTAAAGTACATGGCGAGAGAATGAATGACTGGATATAATTTAGTAAATTAATCTAGAATTATTTTAGCTATTCATGTTTAAAACTATTTTATCTCTCTTTTGAGAATCGCGTGGAACTTGTTTGTCTTTTAATTTCGCGAGTTTCTATTAAATATTCCGTCAGCGAAAATTCCCTTCTTTGAACATATAAAAGCTTCTGACTACCTCTAATATTCCCTTTTGTCGTTTTTTTCGTCAAATACTATTTACCTTGTAATATGCGCAGTTCTGCCAGCTTCTTGTTAAGTTCTGCTTAATTTTATGATTATATTTGAGATTTATGTCCCCTTCCATAGTAAGATACTAGCAATAAAAATAAATAATTTCTTATGGGTAACAGATCTGAAAACTAATTTTGTGATTTCGGTCAAGGTGTGACTACACCAAGTTAATTCAAAAGAAATTAAGGACTCGAATTCATACATAGATGGCGTTCCAATCTTTGCCTTTTTTATTGGCGTTTCGCGGGAATTTAGCACTTTCCTTTTTTTATGTATGCTGCATTGTTCATTTTAAGTTTTCGTTTTCTTTTAATATTTTTTAAAATATTCCCTGTAATAGCTATTTTTTGTTTTGTTTTAAACTATACATCTCTTAAAAACTTGTAAATTCTCTTATTTGAACTCTTATTTTTCTTATTATTTCCTTCAACCCGTGTTACTATATCGGCATAGGCTCACGTAAAAAAAGTTATTTTATTTTAAATATATTTCACTTACGTATATTGAATTAATATTCTTAGGCGTATCTATAATTAAGAAAACTGCATTCCAGCTAAATCATCTTGCTAGAAGAAGAGTTACAGAAAGTTAAAAAAAAAATGATATTTTTCCTGATATTTCTTAAACATTAAATGTATTTGTGCATTGATATTTGTACTATTTAAGACATTACGTATCACTTATGTATTAATCGTTGTGTTTCGAAAAAAGCACATACTCCACTGTATCAATGTTTTTTACGTAAAAACTAAAGACTAGTTACTTTAGAGTTCTTATGAGAGATTTACACACAAGTATATATTAAAAAATTCGAGATAAAAACCAACGTTTTTAAAAACAATGTTTTTATATGGTGGCAAAGTTTATTACAAAAATTATTGAAATATTAGTTAAAACTGGTCACAAATATCTAAATATTGCATTGTTAGGCGGGTAAGAACGGTTCCTAAAATTTCAGAACTCTAGCTTAATGGGAAGTTGGTTAAATTAACGATAGAAAATTTGATGACACACTGATACACACACAGACAGACACACACCAAGTGAAATACATAAAAACGTTAAAACTAACTAAAATTAATTAATTCATCCGGTAAATTAAATGGTTGGAATGCAGTTTAACCCAATCACTCTTGGCGACAAGAATTATTTGGCAGTATTTTGCCAAATGTGGCTACCCTGGTCCGTTTTACGGACTTAACGTTCAGCCAAACAAAAAAATAGCCAAGTTTGGTGCCAATTTTTGAAATCACGCCAAGTGGTTGGGATAAACTGGATTATTGAAGAAAATACTGGCTAAAACTGGTCGCAAATGTCTAAATATCGCATTGTTAGGCGAGTGAGAACGATTCCCAAGGTTTCAGAGTTCTAGCTTGATGGGAAGTTGGTTAAATTAACGATCGAAAATTTGATGACACACACACACACACACCAAGTGAAATTCAGAAAAGCGTTTTAATAAAATGATTTTGTGAAATAGAGTCATCGTTTTGTTAACAGATCAGTGAAATAAAAATGGCTAATCTTACTTAATTATTAAATCAGTATATGTTTTAAATAATTTAATCTTTATAATTACTATATATGTTTCAATATTATAATACATTTTAATAATAATAATCAACAAAGGATTATTTGTGTGTTAAATAACCACAACTATAAAAATAGAGTTCCAGAAATATTGTAAATGAAAAAAAAAATGTTTATAGATTGTTGAGTTTTGTAGACTATCATTAACCTTAAGTTTCATTTTGAGAAAAATTCTTGTTACATACAGAAATAAGCTACTTAAAAATATAGATATTTAGATACTTGAATAGGTAGATAGATAAATATTTAGATATTTAATAAAAATATTGATTTATTGAATAAAATATAGATATCTGTATGAGATACTTTTTATATAAATATTTGTTATCACGGATAACAAACAATTATCCTTTTTTAAAACCAGATTGTTTTATTTTATAAAAAAAAATTTCCCCTGCGTTCCCCCCTCCAAACTCAAAGTTACATTCAGAACGTGACAACCTCTGACGAATTTTAAGGAATGTTAATTTTATCGAGCACAATTGTATATCTACGGTTTTGAAGGTCACGACCTTAGATGGAGGCACTTTGTTGATTTTCATTTCAGTGCTGTAACAACTTCATAAATACCCATAGAAACGAAGCATATATTTCCATAAATGATCTAACTTACAATGAACCTTTTACGCTATAAATTCAATCTACTGTCACAAGGAAAGACCATTAGTTTTTCTTACTGCAGTTGCAGAGTAAATTTCCATAGCTTCTCATTCCAGCTATTCTACCACCGTCTCATTTACCTCGGCCGACGTAGACTTATTGCATTCCGGTATTCATCAATATCCATTTCACGTCGTAACTTGATTTTCAGAGGGAAGGAAATTAGCATAAATAAGATTATAGATCTGACCCTGCAGGGAAGGGACGAGGAAAAGAGCTTTTGTTAATTCGATGAACGATCTCTAATTGAAAGGAGTTTTGGATAAGATTTAATGTCGTTACTTTTATTTAGCTTAAAATTTATTACAGGCGGATTGATGCTTTTCTTAGGGAATGGTTTATTATTTGGTAACTGAAGAAAATGTTTCCTATTTTGGAACCATTTAACTATTATGGAACTATTAAAATATGTAACATGTTCTTCCTAATAAATTCCGAGAAGGATTTATTTAATTTTGTTGTGTTGTATTTATACATATATATATATATAATGTGTTTATCGACCGAAAAAGACCTATAAGAACGCGCAATGTTGCTGAATTATTTTATTTTGAGAATTGTCCCCATTGTTTGATACCTTCCTAGTGATTCGTATTATCAGGGTATGTGAATAACCTAAATTATAAGTCTTCTGATAACAGCTATTATTTAAATAAAATAAAACAGATAGCAATTTTACTTCAGCACATGCATGTTTACTTTGGATTCACTTTTGAATCATAATTTTTCTAAGGTGACATGTACACCATAAAAACACAATTTCTTGTCACGATATCAATTTTTTTATTTTTAGTGTCGTATTAAAATTCAATCTGGAACAAAAACAATACTTCATCGTGAATAATTACAACTAAGTATTATTTTTATTTTATCAGTAATAATTATTTAGAATTAAAATTATTTGTTGTTTTATAATTACATAGCATAATAAAAAAAGTTATACATAATCCAAAAAAACTAATTAGTTAATATATGTTTTACTGTATATTATAATATTTAATGATACTACAAATTATTGTTATTATAGCTAATTATTGTTATGAATAATAAATAAGTATTATGAATAAATATAGTTACAAATTATAAGTAATTATAATTATAAATAATAAATTTAGATTATAAATCTAAATAAATAATACAAATTATTATAATGTGTGATCATAAATAATTATGATAATTAATTTTTATAGCTGCAATAATGTAATATATTTACAACTATTTATTATAATTGTTATAATACATTTTAATTATTTAAATTTGTATATTTCATTGAACATAAAGAATACAATTAGTAATTAAAATTTATTTTAAAAATGTAAATTAATGAAATTAACTCATCATATTAAAACGTCTTACATTAAGAATTAAACCAAAAGAAAAAAAAGACTTGATTTTTAGAACAGTTGCACGAAAAAGGATAAATTCGCTTCTTGTAGAATACCTTTTCTAAGATTAAATATTTTTTATTCATGCAACTCTGTAAAACATTTATATTAAAATTTCTCTTAAACTTATTAAAAATAATTAAATGAATAAAAAAAATACGCAAAGAATACTTTTAAAATATACTTTAAAGAACAATTAAATAATCTCTCCAAGGTCTTAACAATAAGTAATTTGAAAAAAAAAAAAAAAAAAAAAAAAAAATGGCTAAAAAGTGAAGAAGACTGATTGTAAAATATCTCCTGCGCTGTTTTCTAAAAATCATCTGCCACTTTTAACATATCATCTGCCACTTATAACAGGTGATCTATGTACAAATTTCTCAAACGTAGACTTCACACAGGTACGAAAATCAAATCTGCGAGATTGAAATCTTTATCGCATCCGAAAATCGTCAGTCGCCCAGGCATACTCGATTCTTTCCTTTAGCATTTTATTAACTCGAAACCCGTAAGGAAGTGTAATAATTTTATTTCAAGTAATAATTGATATTAGTTTTTAGGAACGGATGCCCACATAGAGTACTGTATTCCAAATATTTATAATTACATAAATACTGATTTTTGAGTATTCGAAGATTTGAATAAAATCAATTTGATTTTCTTCATAGCTTATTAAGTGTATGAGCCTCTAACTAATAATCATACAATTAAATGATTGAAGTGATATCGAGATATTACAATAGTTCCATTCTGATAAATACAGTGGCAATGAATATTCGAATATGACGAATTCCACAACGACCAAAATTGAATCCTCGTAAAATAAAGGCTTCGCATATTTTCATAAGAAGTAATCAAAGTTTGATACTTAATATGATGTTGTAAGTAATTGCCAAAGCTGCTGCGAGTACATAATTTAAGTTTCCCTTTATACCTATTTCTTATATTTGGGATTTAACAAATCACTTTGTAACGTTGGACTATTCGCGATTTTCTCTTCTCTAAACTCGAGTCCTTTTAGGTAATTTGGGTTGCATAAAGTTTCAGTTTCTTGCAAACTAGAATGAAAATTAGATAAAAATAAGAATCACAGTAAATTGAATTAGAAATAATGAGTATAAGTGAAATGGAATTGAAAGGAAAGAGAAGGAAGGGAAAGGATAACGACATGTATTAATTTTTCATATTTATCTTTCTAATTATTATTTTCTGATCAAAATAATGGAAGGGTATTTCGTTACCTTTCCACTAGAAAAAAATTCAGTCTCATTTCATAATAATATTTTAAAAAAAATTGTGATCTTTTCTTAATATATTTTTAATTATTTAATATTCTAATTTTCGTACAAGTGTTCCCTTATAAACGTGATTTTATTATAATGTAAATAATTTAGGAGAATTATATTATTTAATTGCATTGCCTGAGTTCTAAAATTAGATTTTGAAATTCTTTTCAATCCCGGCATATTAAAACATAATTCCATTTAACGAAACTTTATTTTGAAATTAAATAATGAAATACGTTCAAGATATTAAAAAAAAAAAAAACACCGCCAGGAGAAAGTCCATTTCTATTTCATCTGATAAATAAAAAGTTGTTGATGATAAAAGTTGTTAAATCCATCCAAATAAGAGAAAAATTCGAACGAATTTAAAGCCTAATAACGGTAGCAGAACTAGCCATTTCAACTAAATTAAGTCTGCGAATAAGATATAACAATTTCACTATAATAGCCATTCCGTTACTTTAAAGACTTTTCGGTCGAATAATTAACCACGGAGACGAAAACGTTAGCGTCGAATTAAATTCGTTAAGCCATCTTTCTATAAAGCACCAACTTAGAGAGTTTTCGATTTATTTTCAAATTCAATCTCCTTTATAGGCGCAGACAATTATTACCAAAGACGAAACAAGATTTTGGGATGTTAAAACTTCCATTTGAAGCCGATAGATGGCGCGACAATACCGTTAGCTTTTGAAATCATTTTACGAAACCACCTGTGTTATTGGTAATGGAGACAATTTAATTTGAAATCTAAAATCGGAAAACGATTTTTCCGTTTTGTTTTCCTTTATAAATTAATAAACTTATCTCCAATGAAAAAAATTAACTATGGGTTACATAAATCTTAATCGATGTTTCTAGACAAAACAGGTAGTAAATAAATCGCTTTATTCAAATTGATATGTCTGGGAAGGAAGAGATCGCATGGAGGAAATATGGAAATCAAATGATATTTAATGAATAAATTAAGTTTTTTGTTCTTACCATGTAAATGTTTTAAAATTCGTAATAGTGACGCATTCATTTGTTTTTGGTATTGTCTCTTGGGAATATTTTAAGATAGCGAATTAGATGCTAAAAATTATACAGTACAGCTAAACGTTTCAGAAAGTCTATTTATAATATAATATAATATAATATAATATAATATAATACAAATCTTTCGTGTTATTTAAAATAAAGTTCAGAAATGCAGAGATGAATAAGTACAATTAAACGTAAATAGTGTTTCAATTTTTTTGAATTAAATATTTTGCTTAAGAAATGAAAATAAAAAAAAATAATTTTTAATTATTAAGATAAATCCCGATATTTGAAGCGATTTCTTACTGAAAGACAACTTTTTAATTAAAGAACTGTGATTCTATATGGGCAGATTTTATGAACAGAAAAAGAAAATTGGTACTTCTCATATTGAAACTGGCAATAAGAAAGCATGTTTTTTAATATATTTTCTAAAGAGAAGGATATTCTATAAAAATTTTCGTTTTAAATCCAAAATATTGGTTTTCCTAAAGCGTAAGTCCCACTTTCAAACATATAAAAGTACACGAGTTTTGAGAACTCCAAGTGAAATCGTTAGAAATAAATATTTATATAAAAATTAATATTCTAAAGATATGCCTTCTAACATTTTCAAATCAACGAAATGACTATCTAAATCTGATATATTAAAAGTAGAAAAGACATTTCTCCTTAAATCTGAGAATTTGATACAAAATCTTTCAGTCATTTTCCAAATTCAATGGAAACAATTATTCTTGCATGTATTTCTCTACAAAACGTCTACTTTTAAAAGTTGTTTGAAAAAATAAGTAGCAATATTTTTTTCTTAATTTGTACAATTTTTGTACAAAAAAAATTTGTAATTCATGTAAAGAGTTTCAGGCTTTTAATTGTCGGAATAGAAAGTTCTCCCTGGTTTGAAAAACATACCCAAATATATCGATGAATAGGCGAACGAATTAGAAAATGTTTGTGACTTTTACCATGTTAAATATCTAACTAAATCATCTCTTATAACTATACTGTAATTTCAAATGATGTACTATCAAATGTTTTCTGCTTCAAGAATTGAAGATATTTTAAAGAAAATAAGTGAGTAAATTCTATTTCGCATTTGAAGCTAAAAACTCTGAGCAGTATTGTTTACTGATGTGCGAACTTGTTGTGAAATATTTTATTCATTATTTATAACTCCACATCCATCTTAAAGTCCAATAAAATAATCAATAAGTTCAAAAATCCTATTGAAGATACCTAAGAACAGGACACAAACATTTTATTAATTACACAAGAATATGTAAATTCCATCTCTTTCAAATCTCTCGTAACTCAGTCAATCGAATAATAATGTCTCAGCTTTTACCAAATCATTCACTCATACTTTTCAATTATACAATGTTCGAATTTTCTTACATTAACTAGAATTCCCTTCAACATAAATAGTTAATTACGATGATTACATTCGGTTTATAACTTCTATGAGCTTGTCGTTGTCTTCTTTTTTCATGAAATAAACAAATAATCATTTAACTACAACATAATGTACTAATGGATCAAATTATCATGCATAATATATTTTACGTAGTTACCTCCTCCTGTTGACAATAATTAAACCTTTACGGTAAACGTAGGTGTTTATTATGCACACATTCTTGTATATTAATTTATAAATGTTTTTTACTTTATAAGCTATATTTTTAGTATTTTGAAAAAAATAACCATACTTTATCATAAGCTTATTTAGACGATTTTTATATATTCGTTGAATTTCCTGTAGTTCCATCTGATAATTCATAACCATAAATTATTAAATCTATTCCCTGAAATGATTCTGTTTATAACGAGTATAAGATGAAATATATGAGCCGTTTACTTTGAAAGTGGTGTTAGTCCATTTTGACCAAAAATTAGTTAATGATAAAAATGAATACCGTTTACTATGAATTTTTTATATGTAAACATTTTCCAAAAAAATCTGCTAAAATTTTAATTGTTTTTATCATTACAAATTTTCGTAGTTAATGAAGTTACAAATATAATTACTTTGAAAATAGTACAAGTCCACTTTCCTCAAAGACATACTACTATTTAGTTCAAAATTGTACTACATAATTTCTTTAATGCCTTTTTATATGTGTGGCAACATTGTTAGTGACATAAACATTTTTATAGTTTACCGGAATTTCAGTTTCTCCCGTTTATTAAAGAATATAAAGTCACTGTATGAAATGTTGAAATAAAGCCTTTTTATTATAATTTTTATTTTTTATTATTGAAGTATTTAATAAAAATTTCATAAAAAGAAATAGGTTTGTTACAATTGAGATCCCGTAGTTAATAATTTGTAAATGTAAGGTTTTTACTTTTTTGCTGTCTTCGAAAGTGGTGTAAGTCCTTTTGAAGTCATTAAAAGTATAAATTTTTGTTACATTTAAAATCACATTTAAAAAATGATTACATTATAAATTTAAATCTATTTAATATTTAAAAAATACAAAACTAGTGTAATATTATATTTCCATATTTTTCAAATTATTCAAGCGCAAAACCTTAAATATCTCCATATAAAATAAAATACACTTACACCACTTTAAAAGAAAACGGCTCATATTAACATCAGATAAATGACACTTTTGTTAAGAATACGATTTAAATGAAAAACATAATTGTATATTGAAAAAGAAACACAAATATTTTAAGTATTTTACCTATTAATAAAGAGTTAATGCTTAACAAAAAGACTGATTTTTCATTTTATAATTTTTTAATAATTGGGATCGAAATCCAATTTAAAGGGATATATAAGATTTTGGATATCTGTGACTAAACTTGATTATATATTATATTAACTATTAAACTTCTATTATTATATTAAACTTGAACTCATATTTGAGTTTCTTTAAGCTGTTTTTTTATTTAAAACGGTAAGTTTAATGAAGGTAATACGTGAATGAATATGGTAAAAGCACATATTATTGAAATTAAGTTTCGAAAAAGGGCTATATCAAAAAGGACTGATGACAATATTTATAACTTTGGACTACTATCAAGTTTCTTATAGCAAATTTAAATATTAATTATACCACTTAGATACAAACATAAATCTAATGCAGGCATTGTGAAAAGAAATTAGACATTAAGCTTTTGGAAGCTTCTGAAATAATGCATGCGTTTGACATATTCATTGATAATGCAGATTATATTTTAGATAATATCAAAATTCTGAATGACAATATCAGCCGGAGGAGAGATAGCTTTAGAGCGGTAGATAAATTCTCGTAGGGATAAATACTGTTACGAACCTGCAATGTGGCATCTTTGTAAATATACTCTTAGAGAGGGGAAGTAACTAATACGGAAGTTTTGTGGGTTACCGAGAACAGCTTAAGCAATGATCCCTCACCTTGTGGACAAACTTGGCGACAAATAGAAGATTTATGGAAGTAGTCGAATTTCCCTTGTGTTTCTATTAGGAGAGAAGTTATGGATTCTTCTGAAATTTTCCATGTGACGTCACGCTGGTCCGGAGGCAGTTATAAATAAGCGGAAAGCTGAGAAGAGTGACTGCTTTGATCAGCCAGAATCAGCCTTTGAATTACAGTGTTTGGAATTTGTCCGCAGTACAGGTTTGTAAGCTGGTAAATTAATCGTTTTTGAAAGGTGCTATTAGGATTATTACTAGTGATTTTCAACCTCTTTCTGTCGTTAATCTATACAAATGGTCTTTTTTTTTTTACTGTTATGTTGCTATTCAGTGCAAGTGCCAGGGCATACTCAGAAATTAATTTTGGGAGTTGCATATCATCATTACTTAGAAAGAAGCAATGTCTTAAGTTTAGAAGTACTTCGTAGCAAAATCTAAAGAATATATTATATTGATCTTATTTTTCCTATTTAAAACTGTTCAAGTATTGATAGAAATTTATTGATATATATAAATTTCAAAAATGAAGATCATTTAAGAATAATTGAAATGATAACATTAGAACACACTTCTACTTACCAGAATTGGAACTTAATACTGCAAAACCACTAAAAACATTTGATGATTTAAAAATGTCAATTAAAATGTGGTTAAAAAAGTGCGAGTATAATAAAATTAAAATCATACATATTAATTTTTACAATTTTTCTAATACTTCTTTCCGTTTTTTTTTTTTTAAAAATAATTAAGACATCTTCAATTTACAGATATATTTTATACATAACACATCAATCAATAACCCCGAGACTAACTCCAGAGATGGTGCTCGTAGGTTCAGTAACCAGGTCTTCTAGAGTACTAACCTTTTTTGCTTGAAACGTGTCAAAATTTAAGTCGATCGGACCATCAGCTTGAGTTTATCGAGGTGAGTAAATGTTTTGTAGTTTGTGTAAAAAATGGAAAAACCGGAAGTTTCGTGTTCCCTGATAAACATTGTTTTTGGGTAAAACACCGTGCAAGCGAAACAATGGATTGAAAATGTTAACCCAGACTCTTGTCCATCAAAGCAATGATTTTGTCGGTGGTTTGCCGAGTTTAAACGTGTCGTACTGACACAAATGACGCGCGTGGAACGCTCGGGTAGACCCAGGAAGCTTCTATTACACCCGGAAAAACGTGAGTGAAGGGACAAAAATTATAAGAAAGATCGTAAAGTATTCGTGAGATTTGCTGAGATGACATGATATCATATGGAAGTGTATTTACTGAAAAAAAGGTTTTGAAGTGAAGTGAAAAAAGGTTTTTCCAAGGGTGCTGATTGTTGATGGAACAAAACAGCAACGAATCGATGATTCAGGAAAGCTGTTTATCGCCATTTACTCCGCAACAACAACAACAAAAAAAAAATGGATTTGGAAGCTAAGAACGATTGTATCACCCTAAAAGGTGATTACTTAACAAAAGGTGTTATGTTGATGAATAAAAAAAATTTGCAAAAAAGGTTATTTCAATAAACCCGGGAGTTGATTGATGTGTTATGTACAAAAATCTATTTATGCATTTAATATCTTTAAATGCTGAAAAGGATTTTTTTACATGTATGTTACAATAATGTGTCATGACAGGCAGGACCTGAAAAGATCTTAAACTCAATAGTACTGAGAAAAATATTTGAGTTACACTCTGTATGACTACAAGCAGTTAATCTAGTCAATCTTAAATAGAGACGCAACACTCTCTCTTCATTTACAAACACCAACCCAGAGGTAACACTTTTCTAGAGATACCAAAGACTTTTCAGGAATTGGTTCTCTTCACAGGAACTCGTTCAGACTTAGGTTCTTCCCAAGATGAAAAAAAAAAAAATTAAGCATGAGAAGATTAAAAAAAGAATGTTTCTTAAAGTTGAGTACAATTATATTAGTGCCAAAAAACTTATCCTAAAGTATATTTGTGAATTTCTCGAGAAAAATCTCAAGTATATGTTCCTTTTGCACCCCTCTGGTTTCCGCACTACCGAGTGCTGCATTTCACGATTGTGTTGTTGAATCTGCTGAAGGTATTTGGTCTCTTTGCATTTCGTCATTTATTGAATAGTCGTTAAGAAATCAATCTTCACTTTGTTGGATTTGTTTTCACAGTACACCCCTAAACGATATTTATAACAATATGCTCTTGGTTTCAAATGGATATCTGCACACTTCAGTTAACGTTCTAGTGTTATTCGTATCAATTAAATAATTTTCATTCCTTTCTACATTCATTATAAGGTTTGTTTTAAAATACACGGATCATATGTTAAGGTTTTATTAGTTATTTTTGAGAAAACCAAACTAATGGCTCATTGTTTTAATTAAGAATGTTTCCTTTAGTATTTTTTTTTTTTTATTTTCTGGTGAGTTGTATTAGTAATAGAACATATAGTAAACAATTTTTCTCAACTTTTTTTTTTTTTGGCTAGTTTAAATATGAAATAGAAATTTGCTAAATTGCATTTTCTCAGAATAAAAAAAATGAAACTTCAAAATATCATTATAATATATACGAAATACTAAAATGCATTCAACATTTAACTACCCTTTCTTAAATATTGCACCAAAAATTATTCTTTCAGAAAAAAATTCCTCTTACCGAAAACATTTTCTGATATTTTATACGATGATCCCTACTATTATGTTTACTTTCTCATCAAGACAAGAATTATCTCAAACATGAATGCAAAAAAAAAAAAAAAAAAAAAAAATTCTAAAAACTATTTTTAAAGTTATAAATGTCTTTTAAAAAGATATCTTCATTTAATCTTCTGAAGAACCGGGTACTTGCCGCGAACGTGGTCTTTTGGCGTGTACTCGAAAGCGCTTAACATTCTGAAATGATTTTTCCAGCCAAGATGATTGCTGCTACCGAAGGAACATAAAAGTCATATAAAAGTCTTTTATTCGGGAGGCTAAGTCGAAAGGAGGATTTGGGGAAAGTTGTCAGTAAAAATGGGAGAATACGAATGTTCTTAGAATCATTTAAGTAACCTGAAAGGGAGAGAGAGGAAGTTCAAAACTACTGGGTTTTTATTTAATGAAAGATAAGACGATCAAATGCCTTGAAAATAGAGTAAAAATAGAATAAAGTAATTTCCTTATACGTTTTCCCTTATTTTCAATGATATTTCGTAGCATTTCTGCTCAGATAAAAACAGTATCCTCTGTTTTTTCTCAGCAATAACAAATAATTCGAGATAAAAACCAACATTTTTAAAAACAACGTTTTTATATGGTGGCAAAGTTTATTAAAGAAAATTATTGAAATATTAGGTAAAACTGTTACTTATTTTTAACTTTAAAATTTACTTAAAAAGAGACATTTGTCTGTGTATTAAAAAATTCATAATACTCATAAAATCAAAACATACATTTGAAAGTTTGTAAGTCATTCTATTAAAAAAAAATGGGAACCAGAATTCAGAAAAAAATTATTGTGATAAGACACGGTGCCAAATATTGGAAACTTTCTTTCTTGGGAATGATTACTGACTGAAAGTCAGGAACCCTTACTATCTGTCCTTTGTGAGTTTTACGATTCCTCATGTGGCGTATGGGGAGTTCCCGGGGATTCCAGAGGGGGAAAGAAATTTTTTCCTGAATCCTAAAAGTGTCAAGTGGAAAGAATATTTTGACTTATTAAAATTATTTAAATATTAGTTAAAACTTGCTGCAAATGTCTAAATATTGCATTGTTAGGCGAGTACAAACGATTCCCAAAATTTCAAAGCTCTAGCTTGATGGAAAGTTGGTTAAATTAACGATCGAAAATTTGATGACACACACACACCAAGTGAAATTCAGAAAAACGTTGTTATAATGTAATAAAAAAGTAAACTTTGAGGCCTTTTTAGTGTCTCGAGACTCCCCTCACAATATAAATATAAATAAACAAGTAACTAATGAAATAATCGTAGCTAAAATAGTATTTAATACAGATCTAATTTACATTATTAATGTAAGCTGAAGTTTATTTTCTAGTGAAAGTGGTCTAATGATTAAGAATTTTGATACTCCTTTTAAACAAAATATACACATTTAATAAATTAATTTTTGAATAACAATAAATTAATCATATTCTCTTCCTTTTTAACAACTCATTAATTTAATTTATAAATGTTTAATTTTAAAACATACCTTTATTGAACAGAAATTTGGAAGCCTAATAATTAATAAAATGTTTCTTTATATCCGAGATTAATTCTAAGGAAAGGAAGTACTGAATAGAACTTAGAGAAATAAATATCGAGCAGTTGCGAGATTAATAGCTAGAAGGTCTCATAATTCCGATGTTTGTTTCATTTTCTTATTTGAAATTAATGGTGTAATTCAGCTATTCCGTTAAATTCAAAACGAAAATTATTTTCAGTTTGCTTTCAGTTTAAAATGAATGGAGGGATCCAGGTTCAATTGAATCAGGTATGGTAATGAATGTCTTAGAAATGGTTATCATTAGTATGATTGATGGAAATGAAATTCTGGAAACAGTTACAAAGAGGTAACAAAATAACAGTATATATTGTTTCATTTACTTTAAATATAAGGCTTGTAACGTTATGTTTTTATTTCGTTGTGTAGGTTATAATAATTACATATTTTTGAGCGTTTAATACATTTATTGGTATTGAAACTATATTTCTTGCGCAAAATAGTTTTCATTACAAATTATAATTTATTTCATAATGATACAAGTAATTATATACAAATATGACTTAAATGATTTTCAAATAATAGTATTTTATTAAAAATAATATATATATATATTCTTTAATAAAAAAAAAACTTTAATAAAAAATGCTTCATTAGAAAAACGGTGCTTTTATTCTAAATAAAAAATATTTTCCCGTTTCTATAGCTTTCATTTCTCTCACAAGAAAAGGAACACATTATTTTTTATATACATAAATAAAGGTAAAATACGAAAACAGTTTTTA
>BMAW01049416.1:0-10481 GCA_019974015.1 Nephila pilipes
CCAAACAGGAGTAATATTTGTTTATCCGAAAAAGTGTTCCTAATTAGTGAAATTGTTTAACATCAAGTAAATACAAATTTAGATAAATTTCTTTCATATATTATTTCAAACAAAATTTAGAAATACAACGAAAACTTTTCACTGGAACGCGTCAAAGTTAAAAACTCTGAATAAGGTGAGGTTATGTAAGACATCTCATAATAACAAATCTCATATTTATGATGGAGTCATGGTCGCGGGCTCGCGAAGTGCGGTTTTTGTCGAATCGTGGTTTCCAGCCTTGATGTCTTGAGATCCACCGTGTAACCTTACTGATGTATGTTAAATCTGTTGGGGCTCCAAGTCCTCCCGTAAGTGTGGTGTGGAAGTTAGGATAGAGAGGTGACAGCGTAGGTATCGTCCCTGTCACTTGACCGAGTTTCTTGATTTCGAAGTCCGCCACAAATAGCCCTCATTGTGTAATTATATCATCATATCAGCTTCCTGTATTATAAAGAAATCGTAACGTCAAGTGGAGGCAGATTGATATTCATTCCAAAAACAAAGAAGAAAAGAATAGTGAAAAGTTATAAATTGGAAGTGTTAACACATCAATCAATAACTCCCGAGACTAACATTGAAAACATTTTTTTTGCAAATTTTTTTTTTATTCATCAACATAACACCTTTTGTTAATCACCTTTTAGGGTGATACAAATCGTTCAACGCTTTTCCAAATCTTTTTTTTTTTTTCGCAGAAATCTTTTTTATTGCGAGTAAATAGCGATAAACAGCTTTCTGAATCATCGACTCGCTGCTGTTTTTGTTCCATCGAAAGCAATCACGGCACCCACTTGGAAAAAACCTTTTTCACTTCACTTCAAAAAACCTTTTTCAGTAAATACACTTCCATATGATATCTGTGTCATCTCAGCAATCTCACGGAGCTTCACTTTACGATCTTTCATTATAATTTTTGTCACTTCACTCACATTTTCCGGTGTCGCGGCTTCCACAGGTCTACCCGAGCGTTCCGCGTCATTTGTGTCGGTACGACCACGTTCAAACTCGGCAAACCACCGACAAATCGTTGCTTTGGATGGACAAGAGTCCGGGTAACATTTTTCAATCCATTGTTTCGCTTGCACGGTGTTTTTACCCATTAAAAAACAATGTTTTATCAGAACACGAAACTCGGTTTTTTTTCCATTTTTTAAACAAACTACAAAACGACTTTACTCCAACCTCGATAACTCAGCTGTTTCTGGTCCGATCGACTTAAAATTTTGACACGTTTCAAGCAAATGTTAGTACTCTAGAAAGACCTGGTTACTGGTTTACTACGAGCGCCCTCTCTGGGTTAGTCTCGGGAGTTATTGATTGATGTGTTAGAACAATGACATCAAAAATAAACGTTGTTAGAACTATGACGCATCTGTAATCAAATTACTTGATTATGTTTTCTTTTGATTTTCGGGGTTATGTTTTATTCTTTTGTTCTTTGCACCAACATGCTCTGTTTTTCTTTTGTTACCCTTTTGTTGCAAATAATTGTAAAAAAGAAATTACTTTTTGCCAATAAATATTGAGTGCGGTTATTGGGGGACTGGTTTGTATCTCTAAACCCATTGGGTGAGTTTAGTCCCCTTGGGCATTCTGCTAATAGCTCTTGTGTTGCTTCTAGTGCGACATTAATAAAGCCAATCCATCCATCGAGTCGTGGGTTCAAGCCTCTATACTCCTAAAGACCCACCGTGAAGCGGGGCTGATGCATGTAAAATTTGTCGCGGTTCCACGTGTTCCTATTGGCGTGGTGTGGATTCCCTCATGTTGCTTCTCAGTGCGACGTTAATACAAAATCAATCAATGATGAAGGAATCATGAACTTACGAATGAGTGAGTGAATGATCATTAACATTGCACTTTGAAGCAACACGAGAATTATTGGAGACAGGCCGCACAATGTTGAACCTCGGTCAAGTGACGAGGTCGCCATCTGAGTTGGAAGCAGCTTTTCCAAAATTCCACATCACGCCGTAGGAGATCTTGGAGCATCCATAGATTGAAAGTGTGTCAGACCCACTGCACAGCGAGTTTTTTAGAAGCATCAGGAGTGAAATCCTCAACTGGGTGGAAACAACGCGGGTTGCAAGTTCAAGACCATGACCACTTGACTAACGCGGCCACCAAAAGGGTATAAAAATTAATTCAATAATAATAAACATTGCATAAGGTGTTGTTTTACGAAACATCTAAATAATGAATCAAATTTCTGACAAAGTAATCTCAGGCTTAAGAGACAACTTACTGTAAAGATAATAATGATAAATTTATGTTTATTATTTTTCACTTATCTTCTGTAGCTACTATAGAAATATTTTAGAGAATATATCTATTATTCATATGGTGTCATACAACTCTATGTTAAACGTAATAAATCCAACCTTCCTCCCCCACCCTCAATGAAAGGATTCAATTTTTTTATGTGGAAATTTACTATATGTGTACTTTGATAAACTAATTTTAAATATCGATAAAATTTTTAAATTGTTTATAACTTTGCTTAATGATGATGCTTTGTTTTCGCATTATTTAATGATGTTCTAATTTGCAAGCACAATTTTAAAAACTTTTTACTTTAGAATACAAAATTTTTGTTTCACAATATAAATAAATACTTAGAAAAGTAATTAAATTAACACTATTCAACATTCAATACAGTTTTCAATTTCATAAGGCTTAATGAAAATAGGCATTAAATGTTTTTAATATTTTAACATATACCTACCCTAGAAAGGATATAAAAATATATAAAAAACTGAATAGTTTTGATTTAAATTATGCAAAATGATATAACTGCATAATTTTCGAAATGTTATCTTAAATAATTTTGAGATAGATTGTTCCAAGTGATGAAAAATCGCATTTTGAGAAATGAGGGTTTTTTTTAAAGTTGATTAGACGTAGGCATGTACATTTTTTAATCGTATTTCGAGAAATAATCAGAGTTTTTTTCATAATTTTTTTTTTAAATATATTCCGGAAAATCCATATTTTACTAATTTTTTTTTCTTAAATCGAATTTGCTTAAGGTTTAAGGATCAGGAAATTCCTTAATATTAAGTGAAGATCAAGGATAAAATAATAATAAACATATATTGATATTAGAAGTTATATCTCAAAATATATGTTTCATATTATATATATGTAAAGTTCCTGTAAAAGTCTGTAATAACTAATAGTAAATAATGATGATACAAAAAGTTTTAATTGACAAAAAATAATATTATTTCGTGCGTGCGATGTAATTCTTTTGTCTCGAAGCTTCAATAAGAAACAGAGAAAATTTGAATTCAAACTCCGTTTTTGTTGGATAAAATAAAAAAAGATGTAGGAAAGTATAAGAGAGGAGTATCAGTTTCCTCCCCTCTCATTTTATATTTTTCCGATCATGAAACGAATGATCATGTTTCATCCAGCACTTATTAGAAAATTGATTATAAAATTTCCTATAAAACGTTCTAAAATCTTGTAAGAATTAATAAAGATACTTTTAAATGAGCTCTTAATTAATTACCCAGTAACACTTCTTTCTCTTAATTATTCCATCTTTAATCAATAATTAAACAATCACTAATGAAAGAAAAATCAAACTTGATTTTTTTTTTAGAATACACCAAAAACAATAAGCTAATTATCACTTTTATCCATTTGTAGACCCCACACATGTCCGAACCTAAAGAGTAATACAACGAAAAGACAATTGTCGCTGACAAATCGAATCCGAATCTGTAGAATTTGATGGTTGGGCTCACTGTCCTTGATACAGATTCTTTCTTCTCATTAATTCCAATATGATATCTCTTACTCTTACCGTCACAGACACCAATCCAGCTTCTTCATTCTAAGCTCTCTCTGCTAAACACTCCTACTATTAACAATTCCGTCTATTGGCTATTTGGATTTCGTGAATGTAATATTGATCCCATTGGATTTCTGCTACCGTCATTCATATATTTTCCATTTTATAAATTTGAATGCAAAAACAGAGCATAAAAAATAGTAAGAAATAATGAAACTTTCTGCAGAGTTCCATTTCTACTTCAAAATATTTTTATTCCGATGTTAATAATTCGTTTGTGAGTTTTCCGATCTTAAAAAAATATTCTAAAATCTTTTCAAAATTCAGAGGAAAAATGTAGTACTCCCAAAAAGCTTCATTATTTTTTGCTCTTTCGGATACACTTGTTTGCAATCAAATAGATAAAATACAATAGTATCGAGTTGAAGACGATAACAGAAATTTCATTGGATTAACTTTACATTCACGAAATCAAAATGGCCGGTAGACGAAAGCCTTAACCTTACCACCGTTTATAAATATATCTCATTAATCTTATTGACTACACTACAATATTTCTATACTCATTAACGTAAGGCACGGTTCATTCATCAGAAGAGATTCTGAAACAATTTGCGCCTCGTAAAATCCCCTAAGTGCTAGCTGAACAGAAATACTCTATAACTTAAGTTAAATTTATAAGCCTTAAAAATAAATTATAATAGTTTTATTTTAAAATATAATTTACCTTCGTCATAACAGTAAATGAAAGTATTATTTTAAAGGAAAAAAAGCCAGAAGCATTTTCCTTCAGAAGGGTATGAAGAAAAATGAAATTCAGTTAATAGTGATGTTTAAAATTCAATAAATATATTTTATGATAAACTTTTCTTATTATATTAATGACTTCGTTCTTTTCTATCGGTTCTCTTCTTCCGGAAAATTCACGTCGATTCCCCGAAGTTTATACAAACGAGTAGGAACAGGAATAAATTACACTCCCTCTGATATTCCATGTAAGATTTCTTCCCATGAAATCATATGGAGGAACGACAGACAAGATAAGGAAGAGATTAATTGAGTTGGAGTCTACATGTAGGAAGTTTTGCTTTTATACTTATTAGTCTCTGATGTTGACAAATCGATTCCAGACATAGATAAGATGTTGAAGTCGCGTGACAGATTGAGGATTTATGGTTTCAGATCCGAATTTGCTATGCTGCGGCAAACATGTGTTGAAAATTCAACAAGCTTTTATTTTTCAAAATCAAATTAAATATTTATATAAAAACCCAAATTGAGAAAAAAAAATGCAATAATTAAAATAAATAAATTAAAGTTTTAAATATGATTTAAAAGTTCGAGTCTGTCTAAAAATGTAAACAAGTTAGGATAGGGATTTTGCTCACCAAATTAGACAAATTCGAAACAAAAGAACAAAGTAGTGTACGATGATGATGATGAAATACTGGATACACTATCAGATGAAATGAACAGTGTATGGAAGATGATAGGATGGACACTCGGGAGCACTCTCTACAAACAAAAGATGTTTATGAGTAAAACGAGTATGTCATATTCGAAGTCAATTCAACCGGACATCCACTCTACGCATTGGAACAATAGTCCATTCCCAAATGATTGACTTCACCGAGTGTAATTTATTACAGTACTGAAGACTCCATTATTCCTGATATGCTTTGCGAATAAATTTCAAAATAAGACACTTGATGTCTTCTAGTGGAATGGCTAACTGCCGTTGACGATAATGCAGTCCAGTTCGCTTGTTCATTGATTAAAATGTAAAATGCAAAACTCTGTATTATAACTTGTGCTATAAAAGGTGCAAATGCAAGCAGCTTCACAGTTTTCCAAATTCTCCATTATTGCAGTCCACACTTGCATACTAACACCTTTATTTATAATCAACATACAGGGTGTTTCGAAATTAATGGGCAAAAATTTAAGGAGTGATAGAAATTTCTAAATCACTAATTTCTACCCTACAATGCATAGGTGGAGAGCAAGCAGTGAACCACTAGAGGGCGCTGTAATGGAAAGTATAAAGAGCGAGATTTCTTGTACACCGTCATTTCTACCGTAATGGCGATGAAAGTGATAAGGTAAAGGCCTGTCTCATGAGATCCTCGGTAGAAATAACGATCTTTAAGAAAACTTGTGTTTTATGCTTTCCATTACAGCGCCGTCTGACGATTCACCGCTTACTTTACGCCTATGAATTTGGAGGGTAAAAATTCCTTGTTTTTATATTTTCTATCACCCTTAAGTCTTTTGTCGAAACACCTTACTAGTAATGAAACCCCTGGTAGGCTTCAAGATCTTTTTAGGCCTTTTCCTGATTATTGTACGTAGCCATGCCTCCTGAAATCAACGGTTGAAATGACGATGCTTCATGCTTTCCATTACAGCGCCGTCTAGCGTTTCACCGCTTGCTCTCCGCTTATGCAGAGTATGTTAAAAATTGTTTGCTTAGATATTTTTTTTTACCGCCCTTTAAATTTTTACCCATGAGTTTCGAAACAAGCTATGAGTAATGAAACCACAGGCTACCTTCAAAATTTTTAGGCCTTTTCCTTATTATTGTAAGTAACCATGCCTCCTGAAATCCTCGGTAGAAATGATGATGTGTAAGAAAACTCGCGTCTTATGCTTTCCAATACAGCGCCGTCTAGCAGTTCCCCGCTTGCTCTCCGACAATGCAGTGAAAGTTGAAAATTGCTTCTTTTTATGTTTTCTATCACACCTTAAACGTTTGCCCATGTGTTTCAGAACACCGTGTATTCTTTCAATTTGAGAGTTAAAAATACCCTCGAGATGTATGAAATACTAATATTTTTAATTTGATTGATTGCAGTATCTTTTCGTTCCCTGACTTAATTGGGAAACATTATTCAAGTGATTTTCTATAGGGATTCTGCAGTACTATTATGGCTGTGAAAGTTCCTTAAAATTAACAAAAAATTACTCAAAATCTAAGATAACTGAAACAGAAAAACGACTTAAGAATTCAGGAGGAAGATTTAAAATCAAAAAATCACTAAACCGACAAACATTATGTGATAAAAATGTAGTTTTAGGAAGATTTGATTAGAAATATTAAATATAAGTTAATCAATATACAAATGGAGGACAAAATAATACGAACACCTGTGAAATAATGGAAAATCTTTATTAATAGGGAGTTGGGCCACCCTTTGACTGAAGTACAGATTTAATGCGTGTCTGGGATAGATGCATAAAGGTCGTGGACAATATTTAAATGAATATTAAGCCATTCCTCCTGCAGAACGGTCTCTAATTTCGAAAGGCTGGATGGAGGTGGAAATCGGAAACGAAGTTTGGACTCCAAATATTCCCATAAATGTTCAATAATATTCAAGTTCGGAGACTGAGAGGGCAAGGCAAGATGTTCAACTTCATTGTCATGCTCTTCGAACCATGCTTGAACACACCTAGCAGTGTGGATAGGGGCGTTGTCGTCTTGAAAAGGTGGTCGCTCTTCAAGAAATACAGTCTGGACAAAAGGATGGGCATGATCCCCTAGAATGCTTAGATAGTGATTGGATTTGATTCTTCTATGAAGAATAACAAGTGGTCCAAGACCGTGCCAAGATATCGCATCCCATACCATAATGGAGCACCCCCCATGCTTCACAGTCGGCAAGAGGCCTTCTGGATTAAACGCTTCTCTGGGCGTTCTCCAGACATAATCGCGTCCGGTAATCCGAAATAGAGTGAATGACGATTCATCTGAACATATTACCTGTTGCCAATGCTGTGGGGACCAGCCTTTGTGATCTATGCACCATTGACGTAGCTTGAAAGCATTAGTTGCTGTCACCAAGGGCTTACAAATTACAAGGGCTAGGTCTCATATAGTCCAGATTTTTTTTAAAAAAATAAGCTTATTTCTTTTGGGTTGAACAAGTAATGCTGGTATTCGGATTCAGTCCTATATTCCAAGGAAGTTTGAATTTTTATTCCAATTCAGGATCTATTACTCGCTTCTTAATTGGTTGCGATCTCTTTGTTTGTTATTTAAATCGTTTTAATTTGAAAAATACAAATTCATAATAATCCCACGGCTCTGTTGGAGATACTGAGCTCAACGTTTTCTCTTGATATTTCACGAAAAGTTTTCTTTCAAATTGTCCTGTTCTTGAAGCAAAGCCTATTTGGCTGAGGTCTGTGTTAAAACCCCTAATTTGCACATCAAATTTAAATCCTGTAATCAAACAACTCGTGAAATAACTCAATGCATTTCCCGATTGTTTCAATTTTTGATATCATTTTTGAGTATTTCAATTTCCCTTATTGTGTGACTACCTGATGCTAACGTTTTGACCGACCGTCACCGGGCAGACTGCCTGTGGACGACAGTCATAGTGTCAGTATCCGCTGTGGCCAGGAAGTCGTCATGTCAATAAAATACAGACTGATATGTACTGAAAAAATGAAAAAAATAGTAAGTATAAGAACTATGACGTCACACTGTGTAAACATATTGCTTGCTTACATTTACTTTTGAATTTCAAAATTTTAAAATATCTTATGTTCTTTATTCCATCATGTAATGATATATATTACCATTTATTTTAATAAAAAAAATTCTACTCTCCAATAAATGCTGAAGGTGGGGTGATTCTCTCCCGGGGGTAGCGGTTTGTAGCTCTAAACCCTTTTTGTGAGCTCGGTCCCCCTCGGCATTCTGCCAATAGATCTCATGTTGCTTCTAAGTGCGACTTTAATAAATCAAACAAACAATCAATCATTTGAAAACCTATTTTCTTGAAATTTTAAATTCTATTAACAGATTTGTTCTTATAATTGAAAATTATACTCTCACACGACAGCCGAATAGTCATGACAGTGAGCGTCGTTTCAGTCGAGTTATGGATTCGAATCCCGATATCACTAAAAATACATAACTTAGCGGGTTTAATGCACATTTTATCTCTTGGGGCTCAAAAATTTCTCACACTGGCATAATCAAGAAGTTAGGAGAATAATGGGTGACAGTTAAAATGTTATCCTCATCCTTTGAACGGGATTGAAAATCACGAGGTCCATCGTCAATAGCCTTCATGTTGATTCTAAGTGAGACGTTAATGAAGAAACATTTGATATTTCGCTTTATAACGGTCTTTCTTGAAAGTCACTCTCTAACAGTACCAATCCTGTAACTGTGTATTGAAAATTCATGTTATTAGGTTGCCATACATAATCGGAACCTGAATAATTATGCATAGTTTTTTTTAAACTATACTTGTATTTAAATATGGAGTGAAAGGTATAAAAATAATTTTTAATGTACAATAATATATAATTTATAAGAAACCAGAGGCCCTTTTAAAAAACCTTAGAGGTAACGTTAGACTATTCACGGTTTTCTCTTCACTAACCTCGGGAATTTTTAATAATTTGAATCGTATAAAATTACCATTTCTTCCCAACCAAATGAAATGTTATTAGGTAAATTAGATGAAAACAGAAGTGAAATGAAATGAAGTGATTCAGGTGTATTGATAAGTGAATGAAATATAATTTAAGGAAAATGAAGAGAGGTACAGGACACAAAATTGTAATACTGATTGAAATTCTTCGAACAGTTTTGAGGATTGAAGAGAGTTCTACTCAAAATATTAAGCTATGTATTTACTGTTGAAGAGAGTTTTTGAATTAAGAAATAATATTTCTTATATAAATCATTAAAAAATAATATTTCTTATATAAATCATTAAAAAATAATATTTCTTATATAAATCATTAAAAAATAATATTTCTTATTTAAATCATTAATTAAAATTATGAGTTAGTTCGGGATCCTATAGAGAGCAACATCAGCTATTCTACAGCAAAAATTAGGGAGAATTCTGTCTTGTTTTTTCGTGTCTTCAATTGGAATTTGGTCAATAATGCTTAACATAAATTAATAACATATGACACAAGAACCAAGTAATGAAGGGCAGACATTACAAGGTAATTGTAACCTATACACAAAGTACCATTACATTGACAGTCACTAAATTTATTTATATATAAAATCAAAAGGAAATTTAACGCCTTATATAATGATAAATGATTAATTATTTTACATCTTAAAATTATTTTTATACTTTTTAGTCACTTATTAAATAATAGCTTGATTTTAAAAAATTTATTTCGTTTATAGTATGCAAATTTTAGAATACAAATCACTAACTTCAACCATATGTGTGTGTTAAATTTCAAATCAATAAAACTTTGTTAAGTGCTAGACCTGTGCTCCATGCCCCTCCCCTCAAATCCATCACACCTTGAGCACACCATAGTTGTGTACTGTCTTCGAAGTTATACGTGTTTGCAAAATTTAGGCTCGATGGATGATAGAAAGTGGATAAAAATTCCAGTTTAAATTTTAAACCAGAAAGACATCTTTTATATATATAACACATCGATCAATAACTCCCAAGACTAACCCAGAGATGGCGCTCGTAGTGAACCAGTAACCAGGTCTTTCTAGAGTACTAACCTTTGCTTGAAACGTGTCAAAATTTTAAGTCGATCGGACCAGGAACAAGGTTTTTTGAAGTGAAGTGAAAAAGGTTTTTTCCAAGTGGGTGCCGCGATTGCTTTCGATGGAACAAAAACAGCAACGAGT